>PVKP010001072.1:0-45000 GCA_004027715.1 Plecturocebus donacophilus
ACTGGGTATCTACCCAGAGGAAAAGAAGTCATTATTTGGAAAAGATATTTGCGCACACATTTATAGCAGCACAATTCACAATTGCAAAATCATGGAACCAACCCAAATGTCCATCAATCAACAAGTGGATAAAGAAACTCTGGTATAGATATATAGGATGTAGTACTACTCAGCCATAAAAAGGAATGAATTAATAGCATTTGCAGTGACCTGGATGAGATTGGAGACTATTATTCTAAGTCAGGTAACTCAGGAATGGAAGAGCAAACATCGTATGTTTTCACTGATATGTGGGAGCTAAGCTATGAGGAGGCAAAGGCATAAGAATGATACAGTCCTTGGGGACTTGGGGGATGAGTGGGAAGGGGATAAGGGATAAAAGACAACAAATATGGTGCAATGTATACTGCTTGGGTGATGGGTGCACTAGGATCTCACAAATCACCATTAACGAACTTACTCATGTAACCAAATACCAACTGTACCCCAATAAATTTTGGAAAAATAAAATAAAATAATAAAAATTTTATAGAAGTAAAATACCTGTAACCTTGCTAGTATTAGGCATCTGTGATATAACCCCTATGCTTATTTGTATTTTTTTAATTTTTAAGTTTTGTGGATGCAGAATAGGTATATATATTTATGAGATACATGAGATATTTTAATACCAGGCATACAATATGTAGTAATTATATCAGGGTAAATGGGATATTCAACACCTCAAGCATTTATCCTTTCTTTGTGCTACAAACAATCCCATTATATTCTTTAGTTAATTTTAAATGTACAATAAATTATTGTTGATTGTAGTTACCCTGTTGTGCTATCAAATACTAGATCTTTATTAATTGTAAGTAGCCATATTTCATTAATGCTTCTCTCTGTATGTTGATTTCCCCTCTTGCCTTTGTGTAATCCACGTCCACTCTCTCTATTGCTTTCCCTTATAATCACATCTCCATTCTTCTGAGATAATTATTTTTAGGGCTTTGGTAATTGAAAAATTACTTGTCAAGAGTCTTTAAGTGATTTCCATTATTAAGCATATATAGCTAACTCTTCCATTTCTGTTTCCATACCTGGTCTAGTTAAATCTTCACAGCTGCATTGAAATTATCTGTTCTTAGAAATCAGCTAAATGTGTTATATCATATATACATCTTATACCCTGAAACAGCTGTCCATTCATTATTCCATAGCTCCTGTTAACCTCATCACTATTCTCCCAGATGTCTTGGCTGTGCAGCGTGAAGAGATACAAGGAGCTGGAAAAGAGGAAAATATACTTGGGGAATGATACTCTGTAGTTATTTGATCTATTCACTCAACGTTATTCCTCACAGTCAGCTCAGAAATAACATTTAACAATTTTTGCTATAATATTTCTACATTTACTTCCTCATTTTCATTCTCACAACCACACTGAGCTAAGTTTTGCTTCCATTACTTCACATCATCCAGTCTCTCCTCTCATCCTTTTCATGCTCTAATGTATTTTAGGTACAAAAGAGGGAATAATGTCTCATACCTCTTCAGTGTTTCCTCTTTTCTTACTGTATTAGAATGACGCTCTTCTACCATCTTCCATCTTGTTCTTTTAATCTCATAAACTATATTTTTCTCAGTACATTTCATGAACAGTTCATTCCAGTCAAAGTCATCTGTTATTTGCAGAGAAGTTGAAAATTGAAAGAAGAAAATTGGAAAGAAGAAATTCTCTCCTTTCTTCTCATTCGTGCTGTCTTTCTTTTCTCCTCCTTCCCCCCCCTTCCCTTTCCCTTTCCTTTTATGATTTTCATTCATTAAACAACTTATTAAATACCTACTAAATATCCAGGTGTTTACATACCCCGGAGCCAGATGATACATCAGACTTACTTTCACTTCAAGGCTGGGAAGTAAGTAACCTGACATAACGTTAATCTTCGCAAGACATTTGTATGGGAAATATTAGCTATAATTCATAGAGGTGGTAACTAGAATTGAGAAAGGTTTTATAATACACAGAGGTCACAGAGGATATAATAAATGACCTGGGATTCAAATCTAGCCTTCTTCAGTTCCAGAATACATATGTTCCCCCACAAAACAACTTAAAAATCCAGGAAGTCTAGGGTACTGAGGGGGAGGGATAAACATAAATGAATTTGAGGTGCTAGAAACCAGCATGTCTACAGGTTAATGAGTGGACACTGGGTCTTGGTGAGATAAGGCTGGAGGGTAGGGAGGGATTAGAGTATGTGCAGCATTATAGGTTGTATTACTCAGGTTAATTTTTAGTCTTGTGACCACTGGGAAACCACTGACTTACTTTAGTTAAGTGGATGACATAATAAGATTTACACACTGGAAAGATACCTCAGAGGTCAGGGTGAATGTGGGTGACTAGCAGTGCAGCTAAGATGATGGACTAAGGTGATGTGACTAAAAAGTATTTATAATATAAAATGGTAGGATTCACTGCTACATTTGATATGTGCGTTAAAAGACACGAGGTTTCTGGTGTGACTCAGAGGTTTCTGACTTCCTTACTGGGTAGAAATCAAGTTTGATCTAGGATGGAATGAAGAGATGAAATGTTAATTGAATATATGCATGTATGGGGTTAAAGAAAGTATAAAATAAGAAGAGCCATAGGACCAAATTCTGAAGAGCCACAACACTGATGATTGGATAGAAGGAGTGATCTTAGAAAAGAGACAATGAAGAAAGCAATCAGAAATCAGAAAACATGTCAAGGAAACTAAGAGAGGCAGAAGAAAGATTTTTAAGGCCAGAGGGGTCAGTAGCGTCAAATTCTGTTGAAATAAACACTAAAAGTGTTCATCAGATTTAGTGACTGAAGATCATTCCTAACCTTAGAAAGAGCTCTTTGAATCAAGGTTCCAGAAGTTAGACAAGAATGGATGAAGTTAGGAAATAAAGTTTGAAGGAGCAAGAACAATTTTGTAGAGAGGCATTGGTGCGAATCAAGAAAGATTGCAGAAGAAGTCATTTGTTTTCCCTTTTTCTTAATATTTCCTTGGAAAAGAATTCACTTCTTAAAATAATTGAGAATGTAGAGTTGTAGCATTATAATTTTCATGTTTTTAACTACTCTCCTTTTTTTTTTTTTTGCTAATCTAATTCTATCATTCACTCAATTTTACCACTATCTTTGCCACTAAATTTTAAGGTCCTTAAAAGAATAGAATAATGAACCTATTATTTTATATATATTTACAGTCTTCTTTTAACACAGTATACAAATGCATGTAGTGATCAATTAGTCATCAACTATTTTATGTATATAAAATATATGTAAAATGTTTATATATTTATACATATACACATATACATATATAGTACTGCCATACATACTATTAATAAAGCAGTTACTCTATTCATGCCAGAAATTCTGAATCAGAATTTCAATTAATTTTATGTTTTCATTCCAATGATAACACCAATATTGTAATTAATTGTGGTTTAGATAATCTGATTGAGTACCAAGCTCTGTCAAGAAATTTTAATACCCAAATTTGCATGTCATTTTCATTTTATTTTCTTTTATATGAAATCATGGTTTGCTATATAAACAAATTCTGTATTGTATCAAATGAAGGAAAGTTGGGAAAAATTGAATTTACATGCAGTCGTGAACTGTAAACCTCTGGACCAGAGATAGCTGCTCTGTCAATAGAATCACATTAAATTAAGCAACAGATAACAATAAGTAGAACCAACTGTATATGCAACAAGTTTTAAAAATAACAAGTAATGAATACATGATTAAAAAGTTATTTTTAAATCTAATATCCAACAATAACTAGGTTGAATACCCATTTAATGAAGTTTAGTAATAGGAATTTGAGGCTAGGTGTGGTGGTTCATGCCTATCATCTAGCACTTTGATGATAGGCTGGGGAGGGAGAATCACTTGAAGCCAGGAGTTTAAGACCAGCCTGGTCAACAAAGTGAGACCCCATCTTTACAAAAAATAGAAAACAAATTAGCCAGGCATAGTGATGGATGCATGCCTATAGTCCTAGCTACTTAGGAGGCTGAGTTAGGGGGATTGCTTCATCCTAGATGTTTGGAGGCTGCAGTGAGCTATGATCATGCCACTGCTATCTAGCTTGGACAATGGACCAAGATCACCATCTCTAAAAAAAGGAAAAGAAGAAGAAGAAAAATAGCACTGTGAACATCCTTTTCTATCTAATTCAAAAGAAAATACAGCTTTAAAGAGTCATCAAGCAATACCTTATTAAAATTGGCAAGACAATGATTATGTACAGTGTTAGGTTCTCTTATACTAGAAAAACTGAAGCCATCACTTTTTACAACACATGTGAGAAGGGATTCTCTGTGTTAAATATTAGACTTTCAAAATACAAAGCCATGCATATATAGCATTAGATCTGTGCCTACTTCTTTTTACAATTAACTAAACATCACTTTTTGACCATTGTCAAAAATTTTTTGAAAAATAATACAAATTCGATTTTTTTAAATTCGGTTTAAAAAAATTTCTAATTGTTTTCGGTTTTTATTATCACAAATATATTTAAATGTCATTATAATAAAAAAATTTAAGAAATACAGTATTTATTTTTCTCTAAAAGTGGTCTAAATGTATTATTCATATCAAAGAATACTAAATTAAGGCATTTGGATTAAAGCAAATTTTTGTAAAACATTCCAATTCTTCCTCCCAAGGCAGTTTAAAATCTAATTGATGAAATGAGACCTAGTAGTCTTTGACCAAGGGATACACAAAAAGATATACTGCTGCAGGCCAGATGTCCAGTGGCTTCTGATGTCATGAATGGCTTCAAGGAGGAAGTAGAACTTGGCTTTATCCTTGAAGGCTAGGGTAGAGTTTGGCATGGTATTCTAGGAGAGGGAGACAAGATGAGCAATGGTGTATGGAAGTGTGCTCAGGATAATTAGGGCTTCTGTTTAGCTGGCTGGAGACTGTGAAATGATCGGAAGAGATACAATTGCAAAATAGTCTGGGGTCAAATTATAGATTAAATACATTTACTCTCAGTAAAGCCACTGAATAACATCAAATTTTACTCCCTCATATTTATTGCAATTTTATGGTTTTATATACGTACACAGGGGATATTTCTTCTAGAGGTTTCTGTGTTTCTTAAAAATATTTTCAAATTAAATAATTTCTCATAGAAAATGCATGGTAAATAATAAAAATAAAGAAAAAAAACTTGTAAAAACACATTACTGAAATAATCATTGGGAGTTAGTTGACTGCTTTTAGTAAAATTAGACTTATTATTAAGTTCATTACTTCCCAACCCCATTTTTGTGACTCTTTTCTCATTGTGTTTCACATCCTTTAGGGAAGTAAATGAGATAATCTGTGTGTAATTTCCTTGCTTATTTCTTCCTTTATTTTTACCCCTTTTCATTCTTCTCTTATCTATAGAAAATGTTATTAAAATATTTATAATTACAACTCTTTAATTCCTTTCACCTTCCTTTAGTTTACTCATGAATTTTCCAAATGTGGATATTTGCGTCAGGTTGTCTTTGGAAATATTTGGAGTTTTAGAGATGGAATACAGAAAAACAGTTGATAAAGAACATTTTTTTTCTTCATTAATAGACCAATATCAGACCTAATGCTTATCATTGTTCATGTGAATCTTTTATATATTTGAACTGCCAACATATAAATGTTGACCAATAAAAACATACACATTGTTTTAAGTCATGTGGATTTTAACATTATTTAATAAATAAAAACATTTGTCAAACACTTCATGTTCTATATTTGACAAACACTAGTTCTATTCTGATTTTCATAGAATTCTGTAAGGAAATGTTGATAGAATACATCACCTTTTATTTTAATGTTCTCTCAGTGAACTTGTCCTATGCTACAGAGCATCCTTGAAAACAACAATCTGCTAAAATTTTAAAGATAGCCTCCTTCCAGCAGTAAGAATTTCTTCAGAAGTAGAACCTTTTCCAAACATATTAATATTTCAAAAAGATGATAACCCTGTCAGGGATTAGACTGTCTCCAGGGTTAAAACCATAATCTGGTAAATAACTTCAACAGAGTATCTCTTTCTCCCTGAATAGGAAACTTTCTCATCAGGGAATCCCACAGATATTCATTTCTTCAAAGACAGGACCATTAAAACATGTCAGAATCTTCAAAGTGGGAAACATGCCACCCCTTAGCAAAATGAAGTCCTTTAAAGTACAAGCCCAACAGCATTATGAAGGCTCTGAAGGAAAAGTCCCAAAGCTCTACAAAATACTGCTTCCAGTACCCAATCCTCAAGATTTTAATTTTAAAATGTTATGCAGATGGTGCGTAATCTACTTTTTTAAAATAGACTGTATTTTTAGAACAGTTTTAGGTTCATAGCAAAATTGAGCGGAAATAAAGAGATTTCTTTATATACCCACTGCCTCCACACATACATAGCCTTCCCCATTATCCACATCCCCCACTAGAGTGGTATATTTGTTACAATCGATAATCCTACATTGAAACATCATTTTCACCCAAAGTCCATAGTTTACATTTGGGTTTCACTTTTGGTATTGTGCATTCTATGGATTTGAGAAAATGTATAATGACTTGTATCCACTGTTATGGTAGCATACATAGTAGTTGCACTGTTCTAAAAATTTTCTGGGCTCCACCTATTCATCCCTCCCTCCTTCCAATCCCTGGCAACCAATGATCTTTTCACTGTCTCCATAGTTTTGCCTCTTTCAGAATGTCATATTGTTGGAATCATGAAGTACGTCTTTTTAGATTGGTTTCTTGGACTTAGTTGTATGCATATAAAATTTCTCCATATTTCTCCATGATTTAATAGCTCATTTCCTTTTAGCACTGAATAATATCCCATTATCTGGATTTACTAGTTTCTTTATTTATCCATTTACCTACTGAAGGACATCTAGTTTGCTTCCAGGTTTTGACAATTATGTATAAAGCTGCTATAAACCTCATGTGTAGGTTTTAATGGGGATTCAAAAAAAACTTCTTTGGGTCAATACCAACCAGGTACTTAGTGGCTCGTTTGGTAATAGTATGTTTAGTTTTTTAAAGAAACTGCCACGCTCTTTTTCAAAGTGGCTGAAGCATTTTGTATTCCCACCAGCAATGAATGAACATTCCGGTTGCTCTACATCCTTGCCAGCATTTGGTGGTGTTGGTGTTCTGGATTTTGGCCACAATAATAGGTGGGTTATGTTATCTCATTGTTGTTTTAATTTGCATTTTTTTGAATGACATATGTAGTGGAGTATCTTTTCATGTGCCTATTTGTCTTTTGTATATCTTCTTCGATAAGATATTTTTTAACTTTTCAGACCTTTTACAAATCAAGGTTGTTTTGTTTTAAGTTGTAAGGGTACCTTGTATATTATATAACAGTTCTTTATCAGATATAATTTTGCAAATATTTTCCTTCCATCTATGGCTTATCTTTTCATCATCTTGACAGTGTCTTTGGCAGAGCAGATGTTTTTAATTTTAATAAAGTTCAGCTTTTCAATTATTTCTTTCATGAATTTTTTCTTCATTGTTGTACTTGAAAGTCATCACCAAACCAGGGATCATTTAGGTTTCCTGTTATTTTCTAGGAGTTTTACAGTTTTGTGCTTTACATTTTGGGCTGTGATCTATTTTGAGTTAATTTTGGTGATAGATGTCAGATCTGTTGGATGGAGGTGTAGATTCATATATTTGCATATGGATGCCCAGTTGTTACAGCCCCATTTTGTTGAAAAGACTATCTTTGCTCCATTGCCTTGTCTTTATTCCTTTGTCAAAGATCAGTTGACTATATTTATGTAGCTCTACACTTGAGCTATATTCCTGTCTACCAGTGCTCTATTTGTCTATTCTTTCACCAATACCACATTGTCTTCATTATTGTAGCTTTATAGTAAGTCCTAAAGTTGCACAGTGTCAGTTTTCCAACTTTGTTCTTCTCCTTCAGTATGCTGGCTATTCTGTGTCTTGTGCCTCTTCATATACACTTTAGAATCATTTTACTGATATTCACAAAATAACTTGCTGGGATTTTTTTTTGTTGGGATTATGCTGAATCTATATCAAATTGGAAAGAACTGTCATCTTGATATCCAATCTACTTTTGAAATATTCCCATTTTACTTGCACCATTTTAACTGATAAGTAAAATGCTGCAAGATCTAATTATCAATTTAAAATGTTGTTATTAAAAACTTCTTATATATATATTTAAAATCTAATACAAGGATCTGGGGGAAATAATACATGAATATTGAACAGAACCCTATGCAGTTACATTGTTTAATGGCAGTCTTTCACTTAGTTCATGTTATTTGTTATTTACAGGAGGGGCCTACAACTCAGGACAATAAGTTTTCTGAGGCTAAGTCATCTTGACTGTGCTTTTTTCTTTAGGGAAAAGGGTTTATCTGCTTTATTGGCCTGACAGACATTGTGAGACTACATTAATACCAGAGAAAGCTCTGTGAAAACTGATGAATGCCGTCATAACTATAATCATCATCATTACTTTTTATTTTATTTATTTTTAGTAATAAATAAAATAAACACAGTATATTGCTACATTGCCCAGGCTGGTCTTGAACTCCTGGCCTCAAGCCATCCTCCCACTTCAGCCTCCCAAAATGTCAGCCACTGCATCTGGATTAATTATGCGATTGTCACTATTTTCCATTTCAGAAATTTTTATGTAACCAAAGAATACTTTTTGTCTTAATTTGAAATTTGATTGGGTTGTGAGAGTTTTGGATATAAACTAATGTTAAAATTACAAATAAATTAAGTATATGAAAATCTATGGGAATGAATATTAACACAGTGTACAGAAAATATTTGCAGTAATAGTTGTCTCTCCCTCAGTTATTTGTTTTCACAAGATGATGATGCCATTCTACATTTGAAAATGGGCCAAGATCATGGGTTTTGTGTTTGTGTGACTGTGTTTATAAGACTTCAGTGTTACAGAATAGATTTCAATATAATATATAATAAAAGTTTGTATTACCATTTAAAATGTAAGTATGGTCCGAAGATACCATGCACAAAATATAATGGATTTGAATCTTTTAATTACAGTTGTGGTTGTAGAGGTTCTGGGTTAACTGATATTACATTTTGTTGCCTTTTACTTAATAATCATCTAAACCATTTTTAAAATGTCTGCAGTTCTATTTCCCAAGACAACCTTCTACCAACAAAAATCACTTAAACATGATCAGCATTTTGGCTATATAACTTTGAAAAGCATGATTTTCTGAATTCTTAGCACTTCTCTTATAAGAATCTTGAAAATAATCATTTCCCGGGAATGGGAGGGCCTGTGGGAAGTACAGGCTGTGATGCAAGCTGAGGCCAAATGGCAATGATCCTTAGTAGCAGTTATAAGAGATCTGAGTGGCATGTTTTCATGGCCACCGCAGTGGATGAGAGCTGTTTTATGATTAGAGGAACCACAGGGGCCAAGAAAATGAAAGTATCACAAGAATACCAAAATACTTAAGTACCTGTTATATTCCAGATGTTTTGGGTATTTATATACTTGCTATCTCTTTTAAATCTCACAGCAACCCTAAAAAGTTAATATTATCCTTATATTAAATAATTATAAGGTAATTCCTCTGTATTCATTTTTCATTCTAAATAAGAGGTTTGTTTAGCAATAGGCTACAAAACTTACACTAAAAAATTTTTCTCTTACTGAGTCTTTCTGGCTTACCTGGAGATTTAAGGCAAGCTCATAAGACATGTAATGGGCTCCATATAGATAAAATAACCAGTCTAAAGAACCTGGATTTCTGCTTCCAAGAAAATTTTCCACCATTAAAGTGAGATTTCTTCTAGTGTCAGGAATCATGCACAAGTATTGAAGATGAAGGCCATATTCTAGACCTGTGCTTCTTAAACTCTGTGATCTGAATACTTTTGTGGGTTATATTTGTGACTGCATATTAGACATCAAAACTTAAAAAATAATTAAATTTAAAATAATGGCACTAATCCCATTATATGCAAACATAGATAACATTTTTATGAAAAATTACTATACCCTCCAAAAAAAGAAAAAAAAATGAAAGGAATTACATTGCTTCACATTTTTGTAAATTGATTTAATGTTTAAATTAATAGACAATAGTAAATTATGCTATGTGTGCCTTCATTTCATGTGCTGCCGGACATGATTGAAGTATATGAAGAATTTCTGGTCTTACCTAGACATGTAGTTGTCATTATGGATAATTGCAAGTATTCTTTGATACCATGCCAAAATTCAGCAAGTGGTTGTTTTTTAAAGGTTACAATGTAAAACTTGAAATTATATCAACAAATGCTTCATATTTTGTTAAAATTCATTGGGATCTTATGAACTTTGAATGTACCCATACATCAATTTATAACATCATATGATGGTCTTTCAAAAAGTATTGGTTCACAGAGGTATTCAGATCTTCCAAATATCAAAACATCACATTTGTTAATATCACTATAAATGTCATCAAAAAATGTTATATATTGGGAAGTTCGAATTTTATCACAAGCAGCAAATATTGTTGGTTTCTTTCTCTAATACATCTATCATTTTCCATAAAATGTCTGCCCAATATCCATGTCTGAATAGCCATAATTTGTCAGTCATTCCTTCAAGTAAAAAGATATTCCATGAAAGACTATCTAGTTCTTCTGTGATTCAGTTGCCCAAGTGCTTTTCCTCCAAGAACCATCATACTTCAATACATAGCAAAACTGCTTTTTGTGTACTTCAAATTTCATCACATAGGATACTGAAAAGATGTATATTCAAGTTTCATCAAATTGTAAATATTTACTGCTTCACTGAAGACATTCTTAAGAGAAATCTAACTAGTTAAACTAATTAATTTGGTTTAACTACTTATTCATTAATTGTGGGTATGTGGTGGGGAGAAATATTGTACAATGACTACAAGTGCAGTTTGGTGCAAACTGTTAGGAGTTTAACCCACTATTGTTTTTTGTAACATCAGTGCAATTGTGGATACTCTGAAAAAGCAAGTAATGCCTTAGTATTATGATAGCAATATTTTCGACCTTGTGTACCCATCCCACATCCCAAAGGTGTCTTGGGTGACTAAAAGGTCCACAGATCACACTTTATAAACCTCTGTTCCAATATTATAGTTAAAAATTATTGAAACTGCCCTAGAGTATATTTGCTCAATGAGGTCAGTGATCTGACCTCCAGCACTTAGAACAGTCCCTAACAGCACATGATGTAAGTACAAAACATGATTTGTTGAATTAAAATAGAAAGAACTGAATGCATGAGTTCTAGTCCCTCTCCCCATTCTTTCCTCCTCCAACCAGGCTATGTGCTGAATAGCTCTGTGATTTATTTTTCTCTTCTATACAATGGAGATAATAACAGTACCTAACTTACAGGTTTGTTTTAAAGATGACATGTGAGAATACATTACAATGTTTCAAAAAAAAGACCAACACATAGACGTGGTGTTCCATTATTAAAACATACATTAAGGATCCACAGTCGTCTCAGTTATAGTTGGATTTTGTTGCCTATTATAGTGTTTCTATCAAAAGAGCAGAGTATCATTCATGAATTAAGAGCTAGCTAGGATAGCACTTGGAGACTTGCATGATAGCTTCAGAATATCTTCGGGTACTCAGGCTTCTATTTTTTGGCACTAATATCATACCATGTGATTATCATCTTAAAGTCACATCCAGATGCTGGATGCATTCAAAGCTTATGCATTGAAGGCCAGAAAAAGGAAGAAAGATAGGAAGGGTTTTCAAAGAGGCTGCACTGAGCTGAGTCAGTTTCCTTTAATTAGCTTTCTCAGAAGTCATATACGCCAGTTCTACATTTCATTGGCTACAGTATGGCCACAGACAAGGGAGGCAGAGAAGTTAGCTTCTATTCTATGTGATACTATAACTAGTTAAAAATTAGAGTTTCTATATTAAGGAGGAATAAGAAAACTAATGGCCTCTGCAGAAACAGTAAAATAGGTGCTATGTAACATATAAATGGATATAGTATATTGTGTAGAAGTGTGACTTATACAGATGCTTTTTGCTCCTGTATGGAGATAACAACTGTTTGACCTGGCATTGAACTCAGTACCTTACCATCGGCCTTGATCCTCACTGAAGGGCAGAGACTGTGCGTCAGACTGTATCTAGTGTCTCTATGTTCTCCCCTGGATCAAGCGATGAAAATTCATATGTACAGTGCATCGAATGTGATTCAGCTACACTGATGACTAACCATTTTAGGCTGAACTGAGAGCACCACAGCCTCTCTAAGTTTCCTGAATCTTATCCCAATTATATTTCATTTAATAACACTCAGTGAAATATCTGGTGGCAGGGGAAATGAAACTACATGCTTTTATGGGATCATTCATCAAGAACTAATTGAAGCTTTCATACAGTTTAGTGCTGATAAAACAGTGTAACAATAAACAATAACAAAATTCACTGGAGAAGGATTTGTTTTGCCGTGAGGAAAATGGTTCCGTTTCATCCTGGGATTCCTGGTTAAAAGAGTCTCCAATTTACAAAGGGATAAGCACAGGCTCCTCTGCATAATGACGGGGTGGAAGCTGTGTCAAATGTATTAGTGTTGCTCCACTGGAGCCATTCTCATCCTAAGTATTTGCTATTGTGTGGGACTCTGGCAGGAGGCTGCAGGACCAATAGGATTTTTAAAAGTTTCTTTTTGCTATTTATTGTTATTGTGCTTGAAGCAGCTCCTCCATAGTTTTTTATTAAAAAATATAGAAACATCTTTGTGTACCTTTACAAAGTTCAGATTTTTAAAAATTGCATTTTAAGAAGTTCTTTTTTGAATACTTCCTCATAAGAAGTTGGCTGTCTCTTTGTCACTGGAATTCTGGTATTCGGACATCTGGCTGAATTGAAAAGGAAGAAATAGAATGGACTTCTTACCAATTTTCTTGGTAGTGATTTAAAAGTAATAGTAGCAAAATGAAATATGCGAGAAATGTGCTGCAAAGCACTGTAAACCTAAATAACCATTTGCTTACACACCTTAAAATATGTTGCTATATTTATATGACTTCCATGGCACCATACTCTACATGTAGAATTTACTTGATAACTGGTATATCTTATATGTAATAACCACATATAGTGGTAAAAATTATTACCTCGACTCAAGGCAATAAGATTAGGCTGTCTACTACTACCATTTAAAAAATGCCCAAATAGAATGTGTATTTGAATACAGATGATTGTAGACAAATGATGCTCATATAATAAGGCTCATCACATTAATATTGATTAATATGTTTTGAGAATTTATTTGTAAAATTAAGAAACTTATAATATAGATGTAGTCAGTTATAAATTTAAAATGCAAATTTTTGCTCAAATTTACTTTCATTGTAAAAACTAATTTCTCTTAAGAGCTTTTTAACAGTGGCACAGTCTTAATACATCTTAAATCACTACCAAGCCTAAATTATTTTGTAGAATGAGAGGGATTTAAAGAAACTACAGTCACTCTTTTGGTTGGGTAAGAAGCCAAATTAATCCTTCATGCATTTAGTTGCCAGTAATTTCAGTTAATTTGTAGCCCCATTAATGAATGAAGGATAAGTTCATATAAATATCTAAGAAGAATCAATATAATGCCTATGTTTGGGGATAAATTAATGATTGTAGTTTGTACAGTTTCATATGATAGACTGCATGTGACTTTCCAGACAGATTTGTCAAATAGTAGAATTTTATAGCAAAGGGATCTGGAGATGGGAACAACAAGGGCTTAGCCTAAATTTGCCCCATGTTGTAATGCTTTTACTGTAGTTGTCAAACAACTAGACAGCTTCTACCTCAGGGCTGCCCTCTATATAACATTCTTCTTAGTATTTCCACAAGGCTTGTTCATTCACGTCTTTCAGGCCTTGATCAAATGCTACATTCTAAATGATGACTTCCTGCCCAACTTGTATTGTGACCCACCGACACATGCACCCTAATTGCTGTTTTGTTTTTCTCTATAAACATATATCATCATCTGATACCTTGTTTATTACATATGTATTTGTTTGCTGTCTACTAGCTAGAATTTAGGCTTTATGAGAGCAGATGTTCTGCTGTTATGTTCATTGGTAGATTCCAGTACATAGCACAGAGCCTGACAAATAATAACGGGCATTCAGTAACATATGTTAAATTAATGGTTTAGGGTTCTAGACCTCTCATGTCACATACCTTAGATAAGGCAAATCAGTTAGTGTACTTGTTTCTGTTTCCCTGTCTATAATATATGAAAAATAATGATTACTATTATACTTCATTTATTAAATAAAACAATGTGGATGAAGTGGATGAAAGCTGTTTTTTTTTTTTTTTGAGACAGAGTCTTGCTCTGACACCAGGCTGGAGTACAGTGGCGATCTTGGCTGACTGCAACCTCCACCTCCTGGGCTCAAGCTATTCTACTCCAGCCTCCTGAGTAGCTGAAACTAAAGGTGTGTGCCACCACAGCCAGCTAATTTTTGTATTTTTAGTAGAGATGGGTTTTACCATTTTGGCCAGGATGGTCTTGATTCTTGACCTCATGATCCACCCACCTCGGCCTCCCAAAGTGTTGGGATTACAGGCATGAGCCACTGCGCCCAGCCAAAAGCTTTTTCTCAAGGCAAATGATTGCAATCGAAATATCAAATGGCTTTCACACAGCCCTGAAGAGATAATAGACTTTGCTTTGCTTGGCTTTTCTGGTTAAAAGGAGACCTAGAACTGAGGTAAAATGTTGGCCTTAGTGCACAAGTTAAAGCTACATTCCACTTGTCAAAAGAATGCCTATTATAAGTTGTTAGAAATGTAGCAATGAGATAATCTTGTGCTGAAAAGCAAGCCATTTTTATACAAACAAAAGTAGAGATGATACTTTGAAGAGAGGTGGAATTTGAGGGATAGAAATGTAAGTAGTCTGAAGGTGGTAGGGTACAAAAATTAACTGGACTACATGAGGAATAAACCAGTGAGTGTCGTCTCATTTATAGTATGTTCCTAAGAAAAATGGTGCATTACAGTGGAAAGGTAGTGCAATAGTTAATTATATATGTCAACTTGGCTCTGTTATCCAGTTATTTAGCCAAATACTAGATGTTGCTATAAGGGTATTTTGTAGCTGTAGTTAATATTTACTATAGTCAGTTGACTTTAAGTAAAACAAACTACCCTGAATAATGTGGGTGGTGGGCATCATCAGCCAGTCGAAGCCCTTAAGAGCAAAATACTGAGGTCTTCTGGAGAAGTAATTCTGCCAAAAGACTGTAACCTAGAAATCATGCCTGAGTTTATAGTCTGCCGGCTTGCCCTGTGGATTTCAGACTTACCAGCTCCCACATTCACATAAGCCAATTTCTTAAAATAAAGCTTTCTCTCTCAGTATATATTTCATTGGTTTTGTTTTTCTGAAAAATGATGATTAACACAGCTAGGTATCTGTAGTTTACAATTCCTGATTTGGAGATTATTTTGAAGGTTAAATAAAACAGTGTGCTCATTTCAGAGTAAAATGCTAACACACAGTAGGTGCTCATTCTCATAGTGGTAATGGTGGAGGTGATCTGTGATGTGATTTCCAACGAAGTCTGACCTTCGTCTGATCTTCAGTTGGTCTATGATAGCATCCACTGAACACCTGAAGTTTGTTGACTGACTTGACAAGTCAAATAAGTAAAAGAAGTTCAGTTAATAAGAAAATGGGATCAGAAAATTAACTACAAAAATAAATCTGTTCACGTATCTACAGGAAACACAGTGTTTGAAATGGATATAAATGCTTCACCAAGCAGGCTGGGTTCAAATTCCATCCTTGTTTCTTAACTACTACATTACCTTACCTGTAAAATGAGTATAATGATACTTTCCCCAAGAGGCTTAGTGCAAGCTTTCGTAAAATAAATTTATGTAAACACCCAGGACTGAATGTGTTGTGTTTTCTTCCTCATGTTCCTAAGGTACAATAGGCCAACACCAAGTTTTCCAATTTTTGAAATTTAGACTTTAGACCTTGTATGCCATATGATAAGTCATTTTCAAGTTCCATAATTGGAGTCAAATATATATATATATATATTTTCCCTCAAGATAAATGAAACTTTATGGAGAGAAAGAATGTGGGTAAAGCAGGAAAAGCTTTTATAGTAGTCTCACATGGACTAAGGCTTTGTTAAGAAAAAGATGGCTTCTCTACTGGATAGGACTGTACAGAGTCAAAACCTTTTGCCCCTATAGGCAAGTGTATCAGAGAGTGGGGGTGTGGTGTATCCCAATACCAAAGATCCTCAGAAATTCCGTTTTTGGGCAGCTTTTAGTGTCTTGTTCTAGTATGTTCGAGAGCAGCGGCATAGCCCAGAGGAGTATTATGTCATTATGCTAAGAGCAGCGGCATGGCCCAGAGGTGTATCAACCCAAAGCCAACTATGGGTTGCTGATAACAAAAGTGCTTACAGAGCAAGGAGAATCCAGAGTCATCATCAGTGTTATAAAACACAGTGTGCATTTTGTTATCAGTGGTGCTTACAAATGAAGATTTTTTCATTCTCTGGAGTATCATTTAATTTGAAATCAATAAAGTGACAAAGTGTGGTTCTAATGTCATCTTTTGCAACCATTACCAAGGGGATGGGAAGGAGAAAGGAGCTTCTTGTTAAGAAGGAAGGAACAAAGGAATCTGATTATAGTATTATTTCTTGAGAAATTAGCAAGACATATTAGATGATACTTTAAAAAGTGATTTTGGTACCATGGTTTGAAAGAGATATATTTAATCTAAATTATTAAGAAGATAAAGGAATGAATTTATTCCATGTCACTAAAAAGCAATAATAATAATTTTGTAAAAAGCAAAGTGCATGCTTCCAGGTGTGCTGAAAAGTATTTTGGGGCAAAGGCTCTGTTAGCACTACTCCAACAGGATGTGCCTGGGGATGGGTCAGGAAGGCAGATAAGTTTAGGACAAGTCAGGTAGGCAGAAGCAAAAATTCAGGCAGGAAATGTTCTGCCAGAGCATGCGGCTTCAGATGCCCAGGGCTGAAGCAGTGTGCATTGTGGATGAGCCAAGAGCATGCTCATTAAGACAAGGTCAGGGCTGAAGAGAAAGGTGAAAGGTGAGAAAGCAACCAGGCTTTGTTTGATGGTCCTGGAAAAGAAGAGCTTCTGGAGGATTGAGGTAGCTGTGAGGCCAAAGGTTAACCATTTTTTTTTCTTTTTTGGTTGTTAATAAGCTTTACTTGGTTGTAATTATAAATATTACAAACATTTTGAAACATTTAGATAATATGAAAATCATAAGAAAAAAACACAAAGTGAAATCTTGAATTCCATATATTTGGCAAATATGCTTCCAAATATATTTTGTCTTCCTGTATATAGCACATACATTTTTAAAATATTAAATTTGGTCACACTGATATAACACTTATTTTTAAGAATTTCATCTTATTTCAATGAGTATAAATTCATCTTACCATTTTCATGATGTGTGTTACTACTCATTGGGTGAATATATCAAATGAATTTTATCTACCTTTTGTAGATGAACATTTAGACTTTTTATGTTTTTTCTTATGTAAACACTGTTGTAATAAACATGTTTTTAAATTGCTGTTTCTTTCTTGATTTTTCCAAATTACATTTGGAATAATTAGGAAAGAAACAGCAATTTTAAATAAAAATAAAATTTTTTATTTTACTTTTATAACCATGTGATAGAAAGTTTGAAAAAACAGAAGAAGTAAATAAAGTCTTTTTGCTTCTACCATCATAACATATCATCATTTTGGCTCACTTCCTTAAGGTGTTTTTTTGTCCTTATTTTTATCACTTTGACTTTTTATATGCTGTTTAGATGCTATATGCTATTCGACTCAAAATGTGGTAGTTTAGCTCAAAGACATCCCTAAAGCATCAACTGTGTAGCTGTTTTTAGTTTTTGTGTTGCCAACATGCATCCAGACAGAGTGTAGGGGGAAGGAAGGGAGGTTGTGATAATCAAAGCTTCTGCAGTCCAGGAGAGATGGTTCATATAGAGAATTTATAAACACATCCATCTGAAACTAAAATTACCTGCAATATATCAGCTGGCTCACTGTTAATAATTTGGTGGTGTTTCTTTCAGTATAGACTATAGTAAATATATCACAAATGAAATGGAAAGCGAATGACAAACCGGGAAAATATTTGCAGCATGTAGAATAGACAAAAGATTTCATATGTTTCTCGAAATGTGACTACATGGCTTTAAATGTCTTCATAGAAATGTGTGTGTGGGGGGGTGTAAAATATAAATACATAGAAATTTCATACTATGTCTGTGTATGTAAAATTTTATGTAATGTATTTGGCCAATTTCTTGTTGGTGGAAAGTTAGTTCAAATTTTAGTTAAGATAATTTCAATTAACATTCTTGTACATGAATCCTAGAAACCCTCTTTGAGTATTTCTTAAGAAAAATTTGTAGTGGAGAAATTACTGCATCAAGAGAAATGAATATTTTGAAGGCTCCTGATATGTCTTGTTAGATGAGACTCAGAGATTTTAAAAAATAGGTATTAACATATTTAATACATGGTCTTTGTATTACATATATATAAAATGATGGTAATTAATTGCTTGGCCATGGGACCTCTTCCAGTTGTAATTGCCTGGCTCTGAAGTAAGCAATGTCAGTAGGCTGCTGTGGCTTCTTTTTTGCTCATGCAGACATATGCACACATGAACGTGGGGAGTGTGCTTCTTTATTTCTACCACCAAAATAGAACCGTATTAATGACATGAATCTGTGATTTACTTCTTTCCCTTGTAAAATATCATCACCATCCTATAAATCAGCTGATGATTTTTTGGTAATTTTGAAATGCTTGTTATACTCATATATATTTATAATTTTTTATAAAATGATCACACCCTATGTGGTGTTTCTTTTTTAGTGCAGTTATTTTTTGCTTTTCTAGCCCTTCTTCTCTTTTTCCAGTTTTTCCATCTTTCCTTACCTACCTCAGGAAAAGACAACATAGTATAGATCTATCTATATCTATATCTATATGTAAGTGCCTAGACAATACACACTTATACATGCATGTATTTATATATAAATACACACACAAATACACACTTACACAAACACACACATTCACACTCATCCATAAATATATCTATGTAAATCTGTTTATCTAATTTATGCTGATTTGTCTATGTTTTTTAACAATAATTAATATGCTATATTTTTAACAGTATCTTACTTTTCTGATTCAAATATACCTTAAGAAATTTGAAATCCTTCCAAGACAAAGGTAACAATGCTAATTCACTCTATTATAATGGATATATAGTAGTTTATCTTGATGTACAATAATTTTTTCACATTTACTGAGGGATCTTATACATTTCAATTTTTGCAAATTTGATCAAGTATTAAAATCTCATTTTGCTTTACTTTTATTTACTTACTCACCATTTTTCATACAGTTTTGACCATTTCTGTGACTCTTTGAAAATTCCTCTTATCTAATACTTTTTTGCTATTGAAGTATTAAGCTTTCAATGGATTATTATTGCTTTCTATATACTAACATACTAACCCTTTGCTTGCTGTATGTGCACCAAATATAACCCTCAATTTTCTGTTTTTTAAATTACCTTTTAGAGATTGTATTTTGAAGAACAAATTTTAATTATTGTGTAGTTAAATCAATTAGAATTTATTTGTGTTTATCAGATATTCACATATAATTGGTGTGTTAGCTTGAATTTTCATGCTTAACTTGTTATGTTTAAGAAATTCTCAGGACATAAAAACACTGTATATGTGATGTTTATTTTGTTTGATGATGTACTCTTCATAGATGCAATTTTGGTTCTAAATCTACATGTTAAACCAAATTTATATATAATTTTTATTATTAATTTTACATTTTTCATGATATATTTTATACATTTATTATTAAATAGACTTAAAGAAATCTAATATTTTCATTTATTTGTAACCAATGGGAATTATTTTTATATTTTATAATTGACATTGATTAGTATATGAGAAAACTATTCTTTCAAATTTTAGCTTAATGATCATGATGCAGAACTCTAATCCCCTAATGGTATTTTTTTCCTAGTTTTTTTAGTTATACAAGAATATTATTTGCTAATAACAATAATTTTGCTTTCTCCCTTCCAATAATAATATTTATGTTTTTTTGTTGTTACTTTTCTATTCATATTAAGATGTTTTGGATAGCTTTGTGTTAAAATAATGTGAAAAATACTTTTTTTTCTTATTCCTGCCTATAGTAAATTCAGCATAGTGTTTATTCTTTTTGCTTTATAAATAACATTTAAAGTGTTTATTAAAAATTTTAGAATGAATCTTAAATTTTAGCCAATATACTTTAGAGTTCTTTTGAGATGATCATATAATTTTATTCTCTGAGCTATTGAAAAATGAATAGTCCTTGAATTATAAAATGAATTTTTACAATTCATGTTGTATTATATTTTAATAACTTTGATATATGATTAAATTTTGTGTTATATAGAAACTGTGTATCAGTAATTTAGTAGTAAATTTTCCACATCATTTTTCAAGTTATTTTTATAAGTCTTTGATATTAGATGTATGAAACTTCATAAGTAACTAGAAAGGCTTCCTTCACAGTTTTAAAAGCATTATACACACCTGCGATCCCAACACTTTGGGAGGCCTAGGCGGGAGCATCCCTTGAGGTCAGGAGTTCGAGACCAGCCTGGCCAACATAGTGATAAACTGTCTCTACTAAAAACACAAAAATTAGCCGGGCATGGTAGCCTGTGCTTGTAATCCCAGCTACTCAGGAGGCTGAGGCTTGAACCTGGGAGGTGGAGGTTGCAGTGAGCTAAGATAATGCCATTGTACTCCATCCTGGGTGACAGAAAAAGAACATGTCTAAAAAAAAAATGGGCATGGTGGTGTGCATCTGTAGGCCACTGCACTTCAGTCTGGGTGACAGAGTGAGACTCCATCTAAAAAAAAAAAAAAGAATTAAAAGAATTATAAAAATATTTGCTAAAAGATTTATGAGATAATATTGCTTGTCAATGTTCTTAATTTCTTCTATAGTTACTGGCTTATTTAATTGTTCTTAAGTCATTTTTAATGATTCATAGTTTCTAAGAAAATAATCCATTTCAAACAGTCTTGCCAATTTATTAGCATAGTTTACCTGTCTAAATGGGAGAACTATGTTTATGTTGTTATTTTTATATTTGTTTTTGCTTTTTGGTTTTTCTCTCAGCCGCTATTTCTGATAGAAGAGGCAATTGCAGGACATCTGTAAAGGTTTGGATGTGGTTGTCATCTCAGTCATTATCCAACAAAATTATTATTATTTTAATAATAATAATAATAATAATTATTATTATTATTATTGCTTACTGTCTACATAATAACTAAAAGTGATTAGCATTTCCAGTTTTAGACCACATCATCTTATATTTTAATATTAGTATCAGTAAATATTATTCCAGTATTTAAGACAGGCTAAGACAGGGTAGATATTAAAATAGCTCAATTGTGTTGTAATTTGGATTTCTAAATTTCGATTAATCCTAACTTTTTATTTAACAAACCGAGAAGGAGGAGGACACTATCTACTTTTCTAATATCCTTTTGCTCAACTATGAAACTATAGCCAGTCTTTGCTATCTGGCAAAACTAGATATATCCAGCCACAATTCAACATTCTCTTTAAAACCGAAGCTACAAGCATATTTTTGGAAAGAATGTTACATGAAAGCATTGTTGCACAGTTAGAAGATCCCATACTTACAAATAGCTTTACATTTGTTATGCAGCTTTACATTTGTTGCATTGTTAAATACAAAATATTTGAGTATATTTCCTATTTTATTCTCTTCTTCAGAAATCTAATTCTGCATTTGTTAGATTTAATTGCATACCCTCTTTCTTGGTTGACAATTGACAATTTATATTTGCCTATACTTTTCTCAAGTTTATTATTCATATCATAGATTCAGTTTTCAGCATTGTTAACTATTTGGTTGTTCAGCAATATTTAAAATTTTATTGTGACATAATTTCTCTCCTTAAAATATTTTCTTAGCTTGTCCCACATTGTTTTCATTGACTATCTTCTTGTCTTATCTTCTTTTAGGTTTTAAAATTATAGTGTTAATATTTTCTTTATTTTTTTGAGAGTATCCAGTGATTATCATCTAAAATTTTATATTCCTGGATATGTTCTTCATCAGTATATGCTGCACTATATTTATTTTCTTTTCTCTGTTGCAGATATGTTTTGCCTAAATAGCTTATAGAATTTTGTTTACTTATCTTTAAATGGGCATCAGAACAAAGAACTGCCATTATCTGAAAAGCAGACCAAATGAATTTCATTTCTTTCTGCAATTTCTATTTTTCAATCCTTAAACATTGATTTACAGTACTGTAAAAAACTGGGTGATGCAGGTGTGTGACATCTAATAGAAATCCTCCACTTTATGCCATTATGTACTATTTTACAAAAACATGACCCCAAGTTTTTAGTTTTATTTACATGCATCTTGCTTTGCAATGACAGCCCATAATGTAGGGATTAAATTTAAGCTGCTGGGCTGGGTACAGTGTCTCACACCTGTAATCCCAGCACTTTGGGAGCCTGAGGTGGGAGGATCACAAGGTTAGGAGATCGAGACCATCCTGGCCAGCATGGTGAAACCCCGTCTCTACTAAAAGTACAAAAAAATTACCTGAGCATGGTGGCCCATGCCTGCAGTCCCGTCTACTCAGGAGGCTGAGGCAGGAGATTTGCTTGAACCCAGGAGGCAGAGACATTAGTGAGCCAAGATCACGCCACTGCACTACAGCCTGAGTGACAGTGTGAGAGTCTGTCTCAAAACAAAAACAAAAACGAAAACAAAGCTGCTATCTATACTTCCTTATCCACAATTCATTATCTAATCACATTTCCTGTCCCCATTTTGATTTCCGTCTCCACCATGAACTATAACTACTCTTATTTCTCCCACCAATGACAGCCATGACCCATTAGACAAAATGAATGGACAATTATAGCCTCCTTTTGTCTGTAAGTAGTAAGATTTGACCACTCCCTTCTTTTTGAAACCTGCTCCTCACTTAACTTCCTATTCTTACCTCTTTTGTCTCCTAATGAATCTCTTTTCCTAGGCCTCTACATGATGAAGTACATTTAGGATTGGTCTGGAGACTTTTTCTCTTCTTTGTCACTACTAACTTTCCAAATGATCTTCCTTTAGTTTTAAATATATTATATATACTCTCGACTCCAAAATTTATACTTTAAACTCTGTCTTCTCTCTAAGTTCCAGAGTTTTATATCCAAACTGCCTACTTCATATCTCTTCCTAAATGTATCATAAACATCTCAAACATAGTACACCCAGAAGAAAGTATTCTTTATGTTTCCTATTTTATCTTCCTCCCTCAGACTCTCGATATCAGGAGTTTCACTGTTTCTCAGAAAACAACCATCCACCCAGTTTTCCAACTAGAAGCTGAGCTTCATCCCTATTATTTCTCCAGTCTACACTCAGCAGCCAGAATAATTTGTTAAGAACATAGATATGTCACTTCAACTTTCCCACCCAATGCTTTCAGTACTTCCAACGTTTATTGTAATGAAGCTGGAACTGCTTATTTCACTGTATTTAGTTCATGGGACTTCACTTACTCTTCTGCCTCCCTCAAAACGCATCTTGACCCCTCCACTGCTTCATCCATACACTTTGACCACACGGTTCTGTTTTCTTTTTTCCCCTCTTCTTTCTTTTTTAAAAAAATTATTTCAAGCTTCTTCCTTCCCTTCACTTGGCTTTTACTTTGGCTGCTACCAATGCAGAGATGGAATTCCCCTGTCTCTTCGAAAGGCACATTTATTGGCATCCTTTAGTCATCAGCTTAAATGTCATGTACTCAGACCTTTATAACCACTGCATCTAGGGCAGTTGCCCCATGTGACATATTTTCTTATGGCCTTTATCATTATCCATGGTCATCGCTTTTTTTAAATGTCCTTGAGGACAGGGACCTCATTTGTCTGATTCACAGTAGTATACCCAGCTCTTGGCCTGGCATATGCAGGTCTGGATAATAAAGGTAGAGACCCTAAGCACTGATAAAAGGGCAAAGCCCTCCTCCACCAAATATTAGGTTTAAAACATATGAAACTGCAAAATAGTTTAAGTATAACAAAAATATGATTTGTCTCATAATAGCTGTTTTGAGTGAATAATATAGTAAACATTATAGTTTTTCTCATATTTTTGGTGATTGTATTATGATAGTAGTTTGAAGATGTACTTAGGTTACCTTTTAGATTTTCTTCTATCACTTAATAAGTAGATATTTATAAATATGTTAAGAATGAGCGAATGAACATGGTAGAATTGTTTTTGACATAAATATTTCTGTTGTTTCCTAGATGACTTTGGAAAAGAAAACTCCTTAATTCTAATGAAATCCCTTTTGAGCGTGTGGAATTTTCAAAACATCCTGACAGATGATTTGTATTTATGTAGAAAGGGAAGAGCCTTATGATCAACTGAAGATTGTAAGCACAACAACCTTTTTTTTTTGAAATGGAGTTTCACTCTTGTTGCCCAGGCCGGAGTGCAGTGGCATGACCTCGGCTCACCTCAACTTCCACCTCCACCTCCCAGGTTCAGGCAATTCTCCTGTCTCAGCCTCCCAAGTATCTGGGATTACAGGTGTGCACCACCACACCTGCCTAGTTTTTGTATTTTCAGTAGAGATGGAGTTTCACCATGTTGGCCAGCCTGGTCTTGAACTCCTGACCTCAGGCGAAATGCTGGCCTCGGCCTCCCAAAGTGCTGGGATTACAGGCGTGAGCCACTGCGCCCAGCCAGCACAACAACTTTGTTCCAATCAAGGATGGCATAGAATACTGACAAACTCCTAAGAATAAGAATGATCCTGGTGAAGGCAGTTGTGACCTTTGCTCTCACTATTGGAACTATTACCTTTTTATGGAGATTCTAAGGAAGTAATTTAAGAAGGAGTATATATTCATAAGAGAAGAGAATGACCCTGGATTTAAGACTGTAAAGGATAGGATTTCCATTACTTTTTTTTTTCTTCAAGATAGAGTCTCACTCTGTCCAACAGGCTACAGTGCATTGGCGCAGTCAAGGCTCACTGCAGCCTCAAACTAGTGGGCTTAGTGATCCTCCCACTTCAGCCACCCACATACGTGGGACTACAGGCTTGTGCCTTGCTGACAATTTTTTGTTTTTTTAAACTCTTGTAGTGAGATGGCCTCACCATGTTTCCCAGACTGGTCTCAGACTCCTGGACTCAAGCAGTCCTCCAGCCTTAGTGTCCAAAAGTGCTGGAATTACAGGCCTGAGCCACCATGCCCAGCTGGATTTCCATTACTTTAAGAAACTGTGCTATTATTCTAACAGAAGTGTTTTACCTTTGTAGTTGAATAAAATGTAAGACTACTTAAGCAGTCTTCCAGAATGTACTACCTAGCTGCTATTTAGTCATTTCCAAGAATTGGATCATAGATAGCACTGTTAGATGATATCTTAGCATTGATTTTTCAAGAGGAACTCAATGTCTTTATCTCAAGGATGATTTTAATTTCAAGGTTTTTCTTATCCTTTATATTGTCCATAGTCACCTACCATCTGTCGTGAATCTTAGCAAGGATATTAATTTTGTTTTTAGTCTCCCTTTAGTATTCCAATTCCTAAACCTACAGATGATTCAGGGAAATATATTGTTATTTTCAGGTTCATTATCTGGGCTAGTTTTTTGACAGACCAATTGAGATGTTCCATGATAACATGATCTTATCAAAATTACATTGCAAATCTCTCGTAGGAGCTGCCTTCAACAGGTTGATACATATGAGAAAGTGCTAAGGGGTATAGGCATGAAGCAAATATAGCATGTCTTTTGCCTTCACATTGTTTATACCTTTTATGGATTTGATGTGGAGAAAGATTCATCTTGCCACATTACAAGTTATCTTTGACATAGAAGACAAAGTCAGTAAAGTATTTTAGTCTTATAGATTTCTCATGATGATCTTTTGTTACTGGAGCAGCATTACAGGAAATAAAGGAATTATTAAGGTGAAACAAGCCCCAGAATAAAGAAATGTAAAGGTATAATCACACATGAAATATAACATAGGTATATTTTATTGTACATTTTGGGCAATTTCTGTGAGTGGCTGGCTGAGGACATATAGTAAATCTGCACCTGCTTAGCCAGCTTCCATGGAGGACTTGTTCAGAGGTCAGAATCAAGATTAAAACAAAGGTGGTTGTTTCTTTTAACAGCATCGATGCAGGTGTGCTTTGCCTTATTAAATCTAATATGCTACTGCTAATATTCACATTTATGATACAAATAAACACAGGAGTTGGTTATTTGCATAAAAAAATAATATGTGATTTTTAACGAGGTTCTTTTATACATTAAGCCTTCCTACTAAGTTCACAAAAAATGAGAATCAGTTTATAAAATGTTAATTATTCACCTTTCAGGATCATAACAATTATGTTTTCTATGAGGTAAAATTGCCTTTGGAAATAATATTTTCAATGCTTGGTACTTTTCCTAAAGAAAAATAGCAATTAGTGAGAATGATCACTTGACTATAGTTCAGATACCTGTCATATTTGTAGTGAATAAAGGCTTAACCACAATCCACAGCTTTCCTAGAGGCAAGCAGAATTTCCTCTTTGCTGAAGTAATGTGATCAGATATTCTAGTTTTTGTATGCCTTCATACATTACCCTCATCTGCACTAACTGTAAGCAATTGAGAGTAGAGATGACAGGTAAGCCAGAACATAATGAATTACGGTAATCCTAGCAAGAACTAACGGAAGTACATCTGAGGGTTTCTGTGTCCCTTGGAGACTCAGTAAGATATATCGTAGAAAGGTTCCTAGGATGATAATACGATGACTTTGCAACCTGATTAATATGGACATCAAAAACAAAGCTCAGAGTCTAAAATCAGTTCAGTATTATGAGCCCTGAGACGTTGAGAAGGATATACTAGATGTCACAGGCAAGAACTAAAAAGAAATATAAAGATTGATGTTGAGGAGACCCTATGAGTAATAATTTAGTCTTGTCTACATTTAGCTTTAAAAAGTTGGATGACATCCAAGCCTGAATGTCACAGAGACTGTTATGCATTGTGCAGAAAGCCATCATAAGGTCTATGGGGACTTGAAACAGACCGAAGTGTCATCTGTGCTTATTTGACAAAGAAATGTATTGGTTCTAAAGCCAACATTCATAATAAATAACCAAATACAAACATAAAATTATATACTTGTATTTCATATATAAATAAGCAAAGAGACATGCTGGACATACTATTCTTTCTGTAATTATTCTCATGTTGATGAGGGTATATGAGATGTTTCACATAAATAGAAATATACACTATTATTTAAAGGACACAGTCCTGCCCTCAAAAAACTTATATTCTAAAACAGGTTACAATGTGAATGATTTCTAATTACTGTTTACTATTAAATTGTCCCAGGTTTTTCTCTGTTTTGATTTTTCAGATTATCCCATGAACTTTTCCCCTATTCTTTCCTCCTCGGTACATTTTGAGGAAATGAGGTTAAGAAAAGTGATATTTATAGAAAAATGGAGGCTGTAATATTTAGGATTATAGAAATCTATAATTCATGGACTAACATTCTGATGCTTAAATGAACCATGAATTCCAACAGGAAAAAACTTTCTCATATGAAAATTACAGTGCATTAAAAATGTTCAATAATGCAGTTTAGTTCTCTATAACAACGGTAAAGAATTAAATCTAGAAATAACATTGGGATAGAATACTGAACTTGTAATGATTGGTTTGGTTTTGCACAAAAAGTTGTCTGTTGGACAATAAGGGCTGCAGCCATAGGAGTACAGGCCGGAAGCATGCACTGGAATGCCACATACCAGTCTTCTAGGTGTTGGCTACTAATTAATTGATTTGGGCTCTGGACTAGATTACAGTAAGGTGACCTGAATCATTTATAGACTGCCAAATATTTCCTCTTTTATTTTTAGTTTTTCCTGGAAGCTTTATTTCAATGACCAGATTTTATCCAGTCTTCCCCACATGCCCTAACTAAAAGTATTCTCAGATAGCAGTGAACTTTCTTATCCTCAGTCTTCCTGATCCATTTTTCTAAAATTTTACTTACAAATCTCCTAGTCCAAGGTTATCTTGAGTTCTTCCAAATATTTAGTAGCAAAAGTAATGCTATTTCTTTATGTTGATCCTGGTAGGATGTATATATGAATGTTTATCAGCCAACACATTTAATTTTTTGATGATGATGACGATTGGGTTCAGAAATTTTCCACCTTTTAAAAGTTCACGTTTCATTGAAATTCTGAGAAATTTAAGTAGCATAGTGCAATATATTATTTTAATACCTCTATAAGAATCCTTTTGTAATCTTAGATATTTTCTACAAGTTATATGTTATACATTCTTAGATATTTTCTACAAGTTATAAGTTATACATTTATATTTGTAATATCTTGTTCAACTTGATTCATGATCATGTGGCTTATACACATTAAAAAGCAGAGTCCTACTGATTTCATTTATATTTTAAATTAGAGGTTTTATTTTATTTATGTATTCTTATGAAAACACTTACATGGTACTAGTTTAACTTAAGTAAGAGGGTAATAAGTTGACCAACACAGCAACTTATATAGTAAAATGATAGTCCTTTATGATTTAGATACATTTATATGCAAGATGTAATCACAGAAAGGGTCACCAAACCCATTTCTTTCACTGTAATTGAATTTCCAATTCATTGAAGGAGTACTGATTTAACGTCTAAATAAATACTCTAACTTTGGGTAGCAAACTACTCATTGTGACAGCAAGTAGTTTCTTGCTTTGTTCAGAATGTGTCAAAATTTATGTTCAATGACATGCACTAAAAAGAAAAAACATACAAGAACATATTCAAGGTGAATGAAGCATACATTATAGGATGTGATCTCAAAAGTTTTGAATCATGAATCCAACACTTAAACAAAAAAATCTAACTACAGTGTTTTATATCTATACCGCACCTTTTAGCTTCAAAATTTCAGCAGCTCTGAAGATGCTGTCATAAAAATTGTACCTGTCTTAAAAATCTATTAAGGAATATTGTATGCTTGCTACTTGGTCTAAGAAAGGCCCCAGGTTTTTAATGCTAAATGTAAGTTAATCCTGAAGCAAAGGATTATATTTAAGCTTCTTGTTGATCATATTAATAACATTAATCATGGTTAATTGTGGCTATTCCCATGATTTGTATGTAATTATAACAATGAAATTATGCCTAACATTTGCTATTTTTCAAAAAATTTAAAAATACATGCATATTTTATCTAACATTTTACTGTTTTAATAAAGAAAATGTGGTAAATATAGACCATGGAATACTATGCAGTCAGGAAAAAGAGTAAGATCATGTTCTTTTGTAGGGACATGAATGGAGGTGAAGGCCGTTATTCTTAGCAAACTAACATAGGAACAGAATTCTCAATACTGCATGGTCTTACTTATAAGTGAAAGCTAAATGATGAAAACACATGGACACAGAGAGGGGAACAACACATTCTGGGCCTTTTCAGAGAGTGGAGGGTGGGAGGAGAGAGAGGATCATGAAAAACAACTAATGGGTACCAGACTTAATATCTGGGCGATTAAATTGTCTGTATAACAAACCCCCATGATGCAACTTTATGTATATAATAAACCTGCACTTGTACCCCTGAATGTAAAATAAAAGTTTAGGAAAAAATAAATTATTTAAAATTAAAAAAGAGAGAAAATTTGGCTTTAGGCCAAAATAAAGTCTGTTAAGATGTCTGAAATAGAGGTGCGCAGTATAATCTATTATGTAGCCAAGTGGTTCTTTACTTTTATTACCTATATCTATTATTCATGTATCTTGAAGAATTTTTTGTTTTAAATACTCCGTTATTCCTTTTGCAAAAATGATACTTTTGGGGCTAAATATTTGAAGTGTGAAGAGAATGACTTCCTCTGTATCATATTACACTACCATTTATCTGAAACAGTTTTACCTTTCCATTGAACACATTTTTCTTTTGTTCTAAGAATTAGCATATGATTGTACTTACAAGATTAAATTAATTTTGTTAAATATAAGATACAGTTATACTCATGTTTTTTAATCAGGTTTTTTCAAAGCAAAGTTCAAATTAGTCCTTTGCTTCTCAACTAATTAAAACAAAAATGTGGTTCTTCTTTTAAATGTGGTGTGTGTGTTTGTGTGTGTGTGAGATATGAGACAAGGTTTCACTGTGTTGTCTAGCCTGAAGTACAGTGGTGTGATCATGGCTCACTGTAGCCTCAGCCTCCTAGGCTCAAGGAATCCTCCTATGTCAGTCTCCTGAACAGCTGGGTCTACAGGGGCGTGCCACTATGCCAGGCTATTTTTTTTTTTTTTGTATTTTTTTGTAGTGATGGGGTTTTGCTATATTTGCCATGCTGGTCCTGAACTTCCAGGCTGAAGCAGTCCTCCCACCTTGGCCTCCCAAAGTGTTGGGATTGTAGATGTGAGTCACTACACCCAGGCCAGTTTTACCCTCAGTGACTTTATTCTGCACTAACTGTTCTCTGATAAAAGCATTCCAGGAATTTTTGTACTCTAAGAACCATCTTCTTAGTATGGGGAAAGAAAAAGAAAGAACAAGAGAGAGAGAGAGAGAGAGAAAAGGAAGGAAGGAAGAAAGAAAGAAAGAGAGAAAGAAAGAAAATAGAGAGAGTGAGAGAGAGGGAAAGAAAGAAAAAGAAAGGGATAGAGAAAGAAAGAAAGAAAAGAGAAAGAAAAGAAAAAGAAAGAAGAGAAAAAGAAAGAGAAAGAAAGAAAAAGAAACAAAGGAAGGAAGGAAAGGAAAGAAAGAAAGAAAGGCATTTAATTTAGAACTTCGACTGTGGAAGGGGATATTTACTTTTCTTTTGTTAGTTTATCCTCACAGCAGCCCTCTGTGTTAAGCATTAATCTCACCATTTTACATTTCTGGAAAATGAAGCTCAGAGATATTAAGTAATTTATCTGAGGTCACACATTTAGCCAGCAATAAAACTGGAATCTGAGCCTTGGTCTATTAGATTCCTAAATTTTTGCCAACCTTTGGCAGTTTGGGGAAGAATCTGCAGGAGCACCTGCCTTGGCCCCAGAACTCAGAAACATATAGATACTATTATTATAATTCAGAGTCCAGTAAAAGTTACAATCTGACAATATTAGGAATATTATTCTTGACCACTATCCATAGGATGAATAGAACAGAGAAAGATAATCCTGATATTGTTCTGTATATATTACCTTAGTAATTTTAATAATGGAATAAGATTCATTTTTATTACATGAATTTTCTTTTAATTTTATAAAATAAAAGCCTAGCACATTATGTTAATTTTATTTGAAACTTTCGTTTGAATTTGAACTTTCCCCTGCTTAAAAAGGAGGTATTCAGTGTTCTGGAACAAGTAAAATTTGTGCTGCTGAGGGGGACATTTAAGTTATTATATCATTTGAGAAAATGAGGTTTAAGAATTAGTGTAATCAGATTTCAGAAATCTCTTCCCATACACACACCTACCTTTTATTTTGCTATCAAATTTCACTTGCTTTCATATATCCCTTTCTTTTCTCCTGTTTGTATATTTTCCTCTAAGTCCCCTGTATTGCATTTAAGTGTTACTTTATTTATTGTGAGCCTAATGCATTGAATGATTTCGCAGAATGATGTGTGCCCTGGCATATTATCTTGTTGAACTATTCAATTAAATATGATAATGTTGAGCACACTGACACTGTTAACCACTCAGGTGAATGAGCAATTCACCATGAAGTGCAGAAATATTTTAAGTCATCAGCATGACTGTAAGAAATATTTATTTATTTTTTACATACGTACTTCAGGCTTCTAATGAATGGTAGATATTAGAAAAACTACAAAGAAACTAGAATATATGGAACACTAAAACTACATCAGAGAAATTATTATTTTGAATTGTTCCTTGACCTGTACAAAAATAAAAATGTAAATTGCATATGAAAACCTTTTGTCCAACATTTATAAAAGTGATTCAAGTTAAACTGCATTGTACCTACTCATTTCTATCAAGTACATTCCCATAGTTCCCAATACTTCTTAAAAATGCATCATTTGGAGACATTTTCCTCAAGTACAATATGTAATTAGTATTGTTCCATTATATTTTGTATCATTTATAATAAAATTTCTTTTTCTGCAAGTTGGATAGTTAAATGTCCTTTTGGCTGATTAGTGAAATTTTAGCTGTCAAAGCAATGCTTTAGAACATTTGTGGGCAAAAAACTATAGGAGGCATGTGGTAGCAATTGAGGAAAAACAATCCCTTAATATTGTAATGAAAATTCAGATTAAGTGGGAATACTTTCACCTTCATTTCTGAAAGTTAGTTTTACTGAGAAGAACTTTTGTTCTATTGGAAATGCCCTGTTTCTGGTAGTGAAGTGCTAGAAATTTTGATTACTTTTCACTATGATTTAGATAGAAATGAAAGAAAGTAAGCCAATTGTTTAGGAAATCACAATGGTCTTAAAGCTTATTCTAATTTAAAAATCTTCAAAGAAACTGATCATAAGCTATATAATAAAAACATATATTGTATATTTAATTGTATAGATTTTAATATTTATGTAGATGGTAGATATATGTATGAATGTTGGAGTTTTAGTCAAACTCTTTCCTGGCTACATATCCCTCAGACCAGATATCTAAATTAGAAAGATAAAAAATATTCATTAGACCTCCATGGAATAAAAGTGTGCTCAGTACTTAAGTATCAACAAAACCTCACGTTTCTGTTTTTAACTTTTTAGTTCTTGGTCTTCATACTAAAACTTAAAAAAAAAGTAAAATGCTTATCATAGGGCATTACAAATAATAATCCATAATATATGCATCCTTTCTCCTCCTCATTCTCCTCTGACACTTTTTATTCATTGTTTTTATCATTATCATCATCAATATTTGGGTACCAATTGTGTTAAAATGGGCATGGTAGGTAAAATAAAAAATTGTCAATTCTGTGACTCATAAAAGCATCCCACTATCATTTCTTATTTTTATAATATTGCTTTATGTTATAGTGAGTAGTCATGTGGAACCCACATTATCTGCTCTTCTTAGATCTTATACCCTTTTGCCTATGAAGCCATATGCTCTTATTTGCTTTTATTTGCTTGCTTATTTTAATAGCTTCAATTGTTTGATGGAACCAGTATCTGTTTCTATCAAACTATTGATTTGCCCTTAATTCACAAAATAGAAGCAAGAACAATCTAGAAAGCCTATTATTTTAGAAACCAAGTTATGGATCAATCCTTATTCCAGAAATAACTAAATAAGATTTCCAACCTTTAAGCAAAAATCCAAAAACAATGACAACAACAACAGGTCCCAATATAAAAATCTATGAAATGTGAGATACTTTTAAGAAAATATTTGGTAGTCAATACAAAAATGGTGAAGAAATAGAAAACTGAAAGATACATTTGTACAAGTGGGAAGCATAAGGAATAGTTTTAGGAAACATTGCAAAAAATGGAATAGAAGTAGTAATCAAAGGCATATTCGAAGAAAACTTTTCACAGCTAAAAATCGATCATTTACAGCAAAATATTCTTTATATTAGATACAAAAAAATCTATTAGTAATTTTGGTTTTCCTTTATGAGAACTGGCATCTGATGTCTCCAGTCAGCCATCTTGAATCTCTCTCTTAAAATACAAAATAAATGAAAAAAGGCACATAACTAGATGCATCTTGAAAAATGTTGAAATTACCCCATATTATTTCTTTGAGAAGTTAGTATTTGAGTTGAAAAATAAAACAGATAATGCCCCCAAATTAGTCTGGTAACATATGTCTTATCTGCAAGATGACGTTGTAAGTGACATTGGAACACTTAATTTAAAGAGCAATAGATTATGACACATAATCTTTATTTGCCATTGGGTTGTCATTAGACTGTGAAAGCAGTAGTAAAGTAGATTTTTATATAGGTCTTTGAAACTATTTTCCAAAGTTTCCTTTTTAAGAAAGAAGTATTGACATTATATTGTAGCTAACTAAAGATGATATTACATTAAAATTTAAAATATGAAAATGTGACAGAAAATTTCCAATGATGAACATTGAAATTATGTAAACATAATGTTGAATCTAAACTGAAAAGCAACATCTCATAGTGGTTTGGAGCACAGGCTCCTGGAAGACAAAATTAGATTCAGTTCCTGCGTGGATAACTTAGAAATGTGTGACCTTGGACACTTACCTTCTGTAAGCCTCAGATTGCGTTTTCTTAATGAGAGATAATAATAGAACCAATCTCAGAGGGTAATTTAGTGACCAAGTAATATATTTTAAGGCTCAGCGTAGCACATTATTACTAAGTAACCTTGTTTTAGTTGGGGTGATAAAATTTAACAGAGATATTATTCTTGAATAAAACCATATGTAATATGAAAATAATAATGTACTCAACCATTTGGGTTTGAAACACAGAGTGTTTTAAGAAATCAACTAGGGATGAGGTGGGATGAAGTAACTGTCAAGGAACAGGGCTTTAAACCTATGATAAAGTACTAAGCCTATATTTCTTTTTTGATCTTCAAAATACAGTTGAAATATGTTGGAAAAAAATGAAAATAATCTAAATTGGGCAATAATGAGATATGACCATGCAAATCATATGTGAAGATATAAATAAGTAAAACAAAAAGAGCAAAGAAGAATTTTTAAAATGAGAGGAGCACAAACAGAAATTATAAACTAAATGGCACAAAAAGAATAAAGATAGAATTTTGGATAAAAATATTTGTGTTTAAAAATTTGTACATAAATACTGATGTGTAAACTTAATTTTTTTTTAAGTTGTAAATGTTTTATAAATATGACCATTGTCAAATCTAGAGAAATATATGTTAAAGGATTACCGGCCAGGTCTAGGTCATTCTACCTGCATGCATTCAATCAATCACTGTGACACAAGTTTTGCAAAAGAGAAAAGATTTGTTTGCAAGGCTGCCAAGTAAGGAGGTGAGAGATCAGCTCACAAATCTGCCTCATAGAAGATCAGGCTTAGGGATATTTATGGGTTAGGGAAGTAGAGTGGTCTAAGGCATGGAGAAAGGTGATTGGTAGTAGAGAAAAATAAAGTAACAGATTTTGTTCTATGTAAGCACAGTTGGAGTTCATGGCATTTGTGAGGACATATGTATAGAAAATGGTGGCACTGGCATGATTTGCAGGTGGAGTTTTTGGCCTTCTGATTTCAAAAGATCATCTCTGGGGTTCTTGTGCAGGCCCAATTGAAGGGCGATGGTCTCAACTGGTTGGACTGAACAGGAACTGGCCCAAGTTCCTATAAAACAACTAAAGTGACTGTTATCATGGTGACCTTTGCATGTTATTTATAAAGTAGCCAGTGAGAATTAAGATTCAGCATTTATTGACCTTCAGGTTCATTGAAAACAGGGGAAAAAAAACCCCAAAAAACAAAAAGCAAGCAACTAAAAGCAAGCAGCAAGGCAGACCTGATTAAATTAACCCCTTGGTTTCAAAAAATGTGTGAACCTATTTATATAATAAATGAAGGAACTAGTCAGATGATAAAGGTCATTGGAAGAATATTTGAACAACTGAATATTAAGTATAGTGGTTGAAGAAGAAAGTATTGTAATAGAATTGGTAGATGACTTATAAAATTGTCTTAAGGCCTAAGGGTAAAAAAATCATAATCTCTGGGATTACTTTTGGACAAAAATCAATTACATCACCACTAGAAAAAAATAATAAATTAACAAGTAATTTCAAAACTTGGACCCTGATTAATAGTAAATAATATATCAAAGAAAATTACATTTCCCTTGTGAATTAAATGCTCATGGCTGGGCCTTTTATTTAATGTGTCAGTAGGACATTGAAAGGATATACAGTCCTCCTTTTGCTTTATTCACAAGTTTTGGATAATTTTTCTAGAGAGTGGATAATACTACTATTCAATTTATATACACAGTGTTCTGTATGTTCTCACTACAAAGAGTAGTTTAGTCAATAAAAATATGTGAGTGGACTAGGCCAAGTATCTTGAGAAACTCAAATTATAATCTTGAATTTAAAAGTTTACTAAATTAAAAATTTCACAACTAGACTGAAAGAGCAAGAAAATACCATGAACAAATATGATAGTATGCAAGGGGATATTTTTTCTATATAAAGCATAAAGAAAAATAATACTCTAGTAAATTTTTATCAAAAATATGAACATATAAAAATCCCAAAACAGGAATAACCAAACACATATGAAAAATATGAATATATTAAATATCAACTTAAATGCAAATTAAGACTACAATGAGCTTCTGTTGAAATGTTGAAGTTTCAAAATATTGCTCAAAGTTTGTATGGAGTGAGATCCCCATTTTTGATTGGGATATAAATCAGTATAAACTGACTGGTAAAGGATTTTAGCAAGTAAATCAAAGTCTTTGAAAGGTTCCCTATTATTTTACCTAGTATAACTACATCTCTAAAATAATATTGGGTACAGGGAATATACATATATATATATATATATATATGTATGTATGTATGTGTATATATATGAGAAATATGGAGTACAGGTATTTATATATACATATAAATAATATGTAAAACTTAAAAGTAACCATATTTTCTATAAGAAGTATTCAAATACCTTATAATGTATCAACTTGATAGAATATTACACAATCTTTGAGATTATGTGTTTGATAAATATTTCAAATTCTAACTTTTTAAAAAGTTTAAATGCATCAAAAGAGTTATGTAAAATATTCTAAATTTGTAGAAATACCCAATCATGCATGCAATACTTTGACTCATTGCTGATCTTAAGGAGACACATCAGTCTTCCCTTGTTAAGCATGGTATTTATGAAATTTTTGTAATGCTATTTTTCAGATAGAGAAAGCTTTTTCTTTGATAATTGTTTTTTAATCATGAAAGGTTTTAGACTTTGTCAGACGCCTTTCTGTTTGTCAAGATTATCATATTTTTTCCTTTATTCCATTAATATACTGTGATATACTATTTTTGTATGTTACAGCAACCTTGCATTCTTAGGATAAATCTCACTTGTTCATGGTGTATAATCCTTTTTGATGTTGCTGGATTTGATTTGCTAGTATTTTGTTGAGAAATTCTGCATCTATATTTCAAAGTAATATAGATTTGTAATTTTTTTTCTTTGTTAAGTCTTTAGTTTTGGTATGATAATAATAGTAACCTTATAGAATGAGTTAAGATGTATTCCTTCCTTTTCTTTTTTTGGAAGATATATGATGAATCATACTAATTATTCTTTGAATATTTGCTGGGATTTAACAGTAACACCTTCTCAGTTATTTCTTTGTGTGAAGTTTTAACATTACAGATTGGGATTCTTTGTTGTTATGAACCTATTCATATTTTCTATTTTTGTTGAGTCATTTTCAGTAATTTGTGTCTTTCTAGATATTAGTCAATTTCATCTAAGTTATCGAATTATTTGCCATACAGATCTTTATAGTATTTCCTTATAATACTATTTTTATTTCTTAATGTTGTTAGTGATGTCTTTTCATTAATTCCCTATTTTAGTTATTTGAGTCTTTTTGGTTTTATTTTGTTTTGTTCAATCTAGCTAAAAGTTTGCCAAATTTATTGGTCTTCTTTAAAAAAAACACTCTTGCTTTTGTGGATTTTAAAAATTGTTTTTCTTTTCTCAACTTATCTCTGCCATAATTCTTTCTTCCCTTTTGCTTGCATTGGGTTCAGTTTTCTGTTTTCCTAGATTTTAAATATTGAGACTTAGGTTATTGATTTGAAATCTTTATTAAAAAGTTAATTGACTTTACTTTTTAGAGAAGTTTTAGTTTCACAGCAGTTTAGTGGAAAATACAAAGTTTAACATATATCCCATCCCCACACAAAGCCTCTGCCACAACCAACATCATGTGGTACATTAATTATAATTGATGAACCAACACGGACACATCATTATTGACAGGGTCCATAGAAGACATAAGTAAATCGAGAGTTATACAATGTACATGGGTCAGGAGACTTGATATTGCTAAAATGTCAATATTTCCACTTATCGACCTATAGATTCAATACAATTAACCCAATAGCTGTCCTTGTAGAAATTGACAAGATAATTTGAAATTTTATATAAAAATTCAAATGCCCTAGAGTAACCAAAACGACTTGACACAGAGGAATAAATTTGAAGGACTAAATTTATCTGATTCTAAGGCAAATATTTTATTTCAGTACTTTAAAAATGTTGCTCCACTACCTTCTTTTTCACATTTTTTAAAATGTGAAATCTGCTGACATTCTTTTCTCTGTGTCTCTGTTACTGGTGGAGAGTGTCCAGGTTCTTGACATTTTGAAAAAAAAAATTGGACAAAACAAAGCAAGGAAAGAATGAAGCAATAAAAGCAGAGATGTATTGAAAATGAAAGCACACTCCACAGGGTGGGAACAGGCCAAGCAAGCAACTCAAGAGCCCAGTTACAGAATATATGGGGGTTTAAATACCCTCTAGGGGTTTCCCATTGGTTACTAGGAGTATAGGAGTTTAACATTTAACAATGTTAAACTCTTAACAAAGTTAAACCTATGCACATGAAGACTTGGTCCATGACCAGCCTTATCGGTTGTGGGAGACAACAAATCAGAAGTACTTTCAATTTTTCTTCTGTGAAGCAGAGATGTCGGGGGTTGCAAAGGGAATAGCCTCTGGTCTTTTTGTTACTTGGGCATGGAAAGTTGGGGTTTTCATTTTGATTTAGTTGTAGGAAGTTAGCGAGAATTAGCCTTAAGTTCCTTGCCTCCAGACCCTACACTCCTGCCTCATTTCTACATAGAACGTCTTTTTAATTTTAGCTGCTTCTAAGATTTATCTTGTCTCTCATTTGGAGTGATTTGATTAAGATACACTTGGATTTCATTTTTTTTTCTTGTACTTAAAATGTATGGGGCTTATTGAATCTCTGGATTTATTACATTAATAAAACTTGGGAAAGTTTTGGCCACTATTTCTACAAATATATATTTTTTCTATCTTCCTACTCGTTCTTTTAGGGACTCCATACACATTTATTAAATATCTTGAAGTTGCTCATAGCTCATATTTTTTAAACAGCTCAATTAAGATATAATTCACATACAAAAGAATTCAATTAAGTATGTAATTCCATGGTATTTATTATGTATCTCTGTGACTGTATTAAAATCCATTGAGCTATGATACGTTAAAAAACATAGAGCTGTGTTTATTTTTAAATTATTTTTTCTTGTGCTTCATTTTGGATATTTTCTTTTTTCTATTTTCAGCTTTATTAATATTTCTCTTTTTTTGGCAATATGTAATCTGCAACTAATGTCATCCAATGTACTTTATTTTATTTATTTTTTTACATAAGGTCTCACTTTGTCACCTAGGCCTGAGTGCAGTGGTGCAATCTCAGCTCATTGCAACCTCTGCCTCTTGGGCTCAAGCCGTCCTACCTCAGTTCCCCAAGTAGCTGGAACTACAAGTGCACACCACCACATCTGGTTATTTTTGTACTTACGTGGTTTTGCCATATTGCCAGGCTGGTCTCAAACTCTTTACCTCAAGGAATCTGTCTACCTTGGCCTCGCAAAGTGCTATGATTACCAGAATGAGCCAACACATCTGACCTTCAATGCACTTTTTATCTAAGACACTATAGTTTTCACCTTCAGTAGTTTAATTTGGGTCTTCTTTATATCCTCTATTTCTCTAGTTAACATTTTAAACTTTTGGAATAAAGTTAATAATTATTATTCTAATGATTTTGGCTGCTAATTCTAGCATTGATTCTGCATCAGCTTCAACTGGTTGATTTTTTCTCATCATTATGTGTTGTATTTCTGATTCTTTGCATGCCTCATAATTTTTAATTGGATGCCCAGAAATTATACAATATTTTGCCTTTTGGGTACTATTTTTGCATTTTTATAAATATTTTGAGCTTTGTTCTGGGGTTCAGTTTAGCAGTCTGATCCTTTTGGGTCTTCTTTTAAGTTTTCTTAGGTGGGACCAGTGCAGCTATTAATCTAGTGCTAGATTAACTTAGACAAAATTCTTTTATGTACTCTCCCTAATGCCTCATGTGTTATGAGTGTTTTTCATCCAGACAGGTGGATACAGAAGTTATTTCTAGTTTTACATTCATGCTTTCATCAGTAATCAGTTAAATACTCCTAAATGACCTTCTGCAGATCTCTGGTGTTCTCTCTCTATGCATTTCTCTTCTCTCTGTTACTCTTTCTTAGTCTAGCTGTCTTGTTCTCTCCAGACTCCCAACTCCTGGTCTCATAACGGGGATTTTGCTTGCTTCCACCTGGGTACCTTCTTTCTGTATTGCTGCTTGGAAACCCTGTCAAGACTATAATTGGGGTAATCATAAGATCCACCTCATTTGTTGTTTTCTGTCAATCAAGGATCACTGTCCCTCATTGCCCAATGTCCAGTGTTGTTAAAACCTTATTGTATGTATTTTGTCTAGCCTTTCAGTTATTTAAGTCAGCAGGGTAAGTCTCACCTCTTTTATTTCATTTTTCCTAGAGACAGAAATCTTCTTAATTGATTTTTATTGGGGCTTTTACTTAGCTAACATGAAATTAGATCACCTGGTGAGAAGAATCTGTATACAAACAATTAATGGACCTATATTTTTCATGGTTTTTTTAAACTACTTATCTACATCAGTATAAAATTATTTTTAGAACAGTTACAAATAAAATATATTATTATTGGTTTAAAAAGTATTGTGCTCTGAGTCAGTTTGATTTAGCTAGTGATAGTCTGAAAAACTAATGTCAGTTTCATATTTACTTAATTTTCATCAAAACTTACCAGCTAACCAACGTGTACCCATAAACTAGCTGTTAATACTCTCTCACTACAAAAGCAGATTATATTGATGCATGCTGAAGCCCAAATCATGTATTTTCTACTCAAACATACTCAAGTAGAATGAGAAAATAAATGTACACTCTTATCAGTGCTGTTTATTAGACCTAGTAGCTATTGATCAGAATTAGGTCTGTGTTTTCTACATGTTTGCTCTACTTTTAAACATTTTGAGTAGAACCTTGATGTCATGAGCTTTTCAATATTTTTAAAGAAAAAAATGGAACATTAAACTGAGTCTTGTCTGGCCAAGATGCTAAAATGATGATACAATATTTATATTGTATTGAGAAGTGTCCTCTGTAATGCAATTTACTTTTTGACCATTTGCCCATATATTAACATTGCTGGGTGACACTGAAGCACTTTCTATACTTCATATTCAGCAATTTAAGTGTTGGCTCAATCTTGGTAGGCAGTGACTGGAAGAGTTATCAGGTACTTGTGGATTGTTGGAGAGACAGGGACTTACAAAAGAAGAAAAATATAGAAGCTGGGTTGCTATTCATGCTGCACACTGACGATTATGCTAAATCGAAAGAAGTTGCTGGATTCCTGATCTCTATATTAAGGCAGAGGTAAACCTTAGAATCATGTTTCATTGTTGAAACTTGAAAATTAAAATCAGAAAAGATAATGACAGACCTAGACTAAAATTCAAGAAAAAAAAAAAAAACAGTGTTGTTTGATTAATCATCTTTAGTTGTCTCTTGCGTTTAGTTGTCTCGTTAGTTGTGTACTGTACTACCATATGTATTTAAAGTGAGGTGCAGGAAAGTCATTTGTTTATGGCTTATGAAAATATCTCAATTTTTCACAGTATTACATAAATGATGATTATAAAACTGCTTAAATATGCTTTTTGTTAATCTATACTTACATATATTTTATTTATAAATGGGACCATAATGTAGAAAAAGTTTTGCTTTCAATAGTGATCAAAATATTAATAGATGAGTTAATATTTAACATATAAGTATAAATTGCCTTTCTATTAGACATATTTTATGTTGATTAAAGTTTTCATGGTTGAACTGACTTCGGTATTTAGACATTTCTGTGAGTATATTGAAAGTGAAAATATCTTTTATAATGGTTCATTGAGTTTAATTGAGCATTTCACACACGGATTCAATATTCCTTTGCTTTTTGTCCATGTGTGCATCTTATTCTATAGTTGATCATATATAAACTTGTTTCCTTTCATTTTCTGATAGTGTTTAATAATATTATCTATAGAAAACCCTGATATACTAGTACTTCCTTTCTCATTAAATTTTCTTTTTAACTTCAGTTTAGGAATTTAAGTATTTCAGCATTACCATGCAAGTGTTTGTGATATATTTTATATATATATATATATATATATATATATATAATATTTGAGAAGAAACAGTTCCCATGATCTTTTGTCTTGTTTTTATTTCTTGTGTTTCTTTGATGCCATGCACCAGTGCTGGCTCTCTGAGAGCCAGACACAAAATGAGAGTGACATGTTGAACACATGGATATCAAGGATGTGGTTACCTTAGCAACAGGAAACATATAAAAGCCCTCAGAACTTCCTTTGCTACTCCTGGGACATTTCAGAGTTTCAGATACTGTAAATACTCATGAATATGATGTCTATAAGAGGCAGCACAAATATTAAAGTATTATAGAGTAAAAGTTACCCTGGAATTTGAAGTTATTGTTTACAGGTTTTGAAAGGTTTTCTAGATTAATATTTAATTTTAATTTTTTGAGTAATAGAATGCATTTAGGTTCTATATTACTATAGAAATGGCATAGTAAGGATTCTTCACAGAGATTCCAGACCTTCAATAATGTAGTGAAAATAGATTTGTTCTTTCTTGTAAGTAGTTTAACTATGAGAATTTGATCTGTCACTGGAGGGGGGCATTTGCTCTGAAGTTTGCCAAAGTAAAAATAACCTTGCTTTTTAGTAAGAGAAAGATACATTTTTTTCAATACTGGCTGCCTCAGCAAACAAGCAAAGTCTTGCTTGTGTTTTAATATTAGCAAAGGAAAAATACTCTCTCTATATAATTTTTACAAAATTAATTTGGTTATTATTTTACTGACACTTTTTCTTCTTTACAGAAAAAGCCCACTTTGTCTGGGCTTTCCCCTAAGTTAAAAAAGACCCATAATACTTTTCTATAGAGAAAATCCTCACTCCAATCCTCATGTTCTCTTTTCCTGTATTTATTTACCTTTTATGTAGAGTGGTCCATGCTACCGATACACATGGCTGCAGATACCAGCACTGAAGTGAATTAACCTTTTTTCTTTTTAAAAATGAGTCTTGCTCTTAAATATGCTAAACATTGTAGAATGTTTGTGTCCCTGATTTCTCATACTACTTGCGTGTCAGCCAGTGCTGTCATTGTTGGAAAACTCAGTGATGAATCAACTATGATCCTGTACTTTTTGCCAAGTCTGTATGACAGATGAGATCTAATATTTCAGACAGTCTATAGATATGGTCACTCTCTATGCATCTAAACTTTTCGAGTTTGAACCTTATGGGAATCAAATCATCTTAAAGCAAGAACCTACGACCTGTTATACCAACGTACTTCAGAAACCCCTTCACTGATTTATGTTTTACTGGTATGTTATGCTATCAGGATTTATGGAAGATCAATACAAAAATCACCCACGTGAAATATGATCTGTGTCTTTATAAAACTTAGCTTGAAAATTTTAGCCACATTGATATGACACCATACAATAGATTATTTTGTCTTTGTTTCAGAAATTATTTCTATTTGTGTGTTTTTGTCAGAAAATGACACTGTGTAAGTTAATATGTCTTCTTTTTCATTTGAACACTCAGTAATCTTAAACAAATTGCTGTGCTGTGATAATAATAGTTAACACTTACTGAGTGTTTCCTATATATCAGGCCCATCTCTAAGCATTTTATGCATATTGATGATTGTAATCCTCATAACAACCAGATGAGTTTGAAACTCTTATTATTTCCACTTTACGGAGGAGGATACTGGGGCAAAAAGAGACACATGCGTCTTATAAGTAGCAGAACCAGGATTCAAGTTAGGTCAGTGTAGCTCTGGGAATTGTATTTTTAATGACTAAGCATTTTTCTCTGAGGTAGCTAAATTAGGTGAGCCTGCTTCTTTTCTCCTTTCAGTAATATCTAAGAGGCATCATAGTGTAGAATAGGAGTTATCAAATTCTTGTTTTAAAACACTGATGCTACTATCACCTGGGCACTTATTCCAAATGCAGTTTTCTTCAGTCCCAACGAATACCTCCTGAATTGGTAGCTCATGAGTGAGGTCCTGCCATGTGTGTTTCAACAAGCCCTTCTTGGTGATTCTGCTGCATACTAAAGTCTAAGAACCACTGGTGTAGCAGAAAGAAAAAACTTTGGTGAGTGATGACTGTGAATTCAAATCCCTCGTCTGCTGATTTTTAGCTGTGTTACTCTGCATGCATTAATTAACCATTCTGAACTGATTTATAATAAATAACACAATGATAATAAATTTGCTGAGAGTTTTACGAAGATTAGTTATTGCAAGCTAATCAATTTTACTGTGTCATTATACTTAATATTACATTTTGACATTGATCCTTTGTCGGAAAAGATATGGTGTTACAAATAAAAATTTCAACGTCAGCATCACATCATTTAATAAATCACACATACTGAGTGCTATGTTAAAATTTGTATATCTCCACATTTTTCAAGTCATTATATATATGTGATACATGATATTTACAGCATACTTTGACGTATTTCCATTTTATTAAGTTAAAGTACAATTGTCATCACCATCATAGATAA
>PVKP010001072.1:50000-159906 GCA_004027715.1 Plecturocebus donacophilus
ACATGTGCATATAATATATACAGACATATAGAGATTATATACATAGACATATAAATTATATATACCTATATATAATTCATTTGTTTTTTTATTCATGTTGTCATGACATATTGTGTGCTGATTTTTGTGAACTACATACTTTACATGTACCAATGAATTTATAGGAAGTCAAATAGTATCTGCATTGCTTTTAATCTAACTTGATTTTCTTCTACTTGTTTGGGACCCTAGTAATGATTTCTGTGTCAGTGCTAGGTATTTGTCCAACTGTATTATAATAGCTATCTTTGCAAACAAAAGCAACATCAGAACAAGCCTTCCTTCACAGGAACCTAGAAAGATGAGTATGTCTCTTCCTCCCTAATTCCCTCCCTCCCTTCTTCCCTCCACCCCTACTTTCCATTCTTCGTTTGTTCCTTCCATCCTTCCTCTATTTAGCTATCACATATTTGTTGAAAACTCTCCACATTCCAGGCATATGGTCCTAAGTTTGAATTGAAAATAGGTTAGATACAGTCCATTCTTTAATAGAGTTTATAGTCTAGTTGAGGAGCACAAGCTTTAAAACAATTATTACCAACATGAGGAATTTCACTAAAAGGGAAATCAAAATGATATGGGAGCAAAAAAGGGGGCAAAAACTACCTTGATTTTTTGGATCAGGGGAGATTTCCCTTAAGGTAATGACTCTAAAACTGCATAGTGAAGATTGAAGAATAATTAGGAGGAAAAGAAAGGGAAAAGGCCCAGAGGTAAAAAGAAAAAAAAAAAAAGTGAAAATCAAATAAATCAAATATGCAGAACTGAGAGAGAAACGAAGAGAATGAAAGAGGTAGGAAGAAAATGTTTCCTTAGGAAACTATACTTTCTTTTTATTCAACACATACTTGCTGAATGAGTGCCAAAGTAGGCATTTTTGTTTAAAAGACCCATGATTATTTTAGATAACATATCTAAAATGTTATCTTGTTTTGCTTATTTACTAATGCTTAGTGTATTTATTCTTTTATTATATCTTACTGACTTGCATTTCCTATCCCTAAATTCCCAAGAGAAAATTTTAGCCAAGTGTAATATTTCAAACATGAGTTTATATGGCTCAAATAAAATATATTACTTGCACCATAATTAATTTTATAATACATAATTTTGTAAAAAATATAACTAGAAATATTAATGTATTTTAATATTAAGCTACGTAGAGAACTCATTGTTGGAAATCTAGAAACAGCACTTTCATTGTAGTTAATATACATTATACTGCCTAAATTTTTTTTAATTTTAAGCTTCATAGTATGTGAGGGAAAGAGAACTATGCTAGTAGTTGCTTGCATGACTAAAAATAGAGCAAAATTGAAGATCAACTGATTGAAATACTGTTGATCTTCAAAAGTATGGATGTTTCTTATTGTGACTAATTGCTTACGTGTATAGAAAAGGAAAAAAATTCTGAAAACTGCAGAGAAGGAGAATAAAGGAAGAGTTTCTACAGTGAATATTGTTGGTCCCAATAATTGGTTGTTATATGAGACAGTGAAAATCCCATTTTAGAGACAAAAGATGAAAGAGTATTAAATTGTATATAAGTAAATTTGACACAAAATTTGAGACATTGCAGGATATAAATAATAAAACAATAAAAATCCATCAAATTATTTTGTTTTAAGAACAAGTAATGAAACAGTATGGAAAAGTTTAAAAACAAAATTTGAAATTATAAAGGATATTTGTGACAATAATAATGGTTTGTTTTTCATGGCTGTTGACTTTTTTTTCCTTTAACTTAGGAATAGGGCAGGTGAGAAAAAGGGAACAAGAGTATGAAAAGGAAAGAAAGAAAAATCATATTGTAATATTAACACTTAAAATAGTAAAATCTCAATAAGTCATACCTTTACAAACCTATTAAAATGTAATAGATATTTTTCTGACTGATATGGTTTGGAGACGACCCTGCTACAGGCAAAGAGTTATACCAGAAAACCTATGAAATCCATAAAAGCAACATGGTTTCTCAACTCACTGGCTACTATAAATTGATAATGAAGTACACTTTCACCTTTGTAGCAGTGAATACTTACATAAGTTAATAACCTACTAATACTGGGAATTTTTCAAGGCAATAAATAAAAGTTATCATAATTGGAACATTAACAGTATTAAAGCTTATTTTTAACTTCTATGCTGGTGGGGAAGATAATAAACGTAGATGAACCTTTTAGTATCCAAATGTACCAATGTATTTATTTGTATAAAGTTGATCAATACAGAGAAGATGGCATTTCTTTTCTCTTATAGTCAATCTGATATGAAGTATTTAAAAACATTCAGTTTTCATAGGGTAATTGCAAACATTAATTTGTATATAATTTCAGTAATTTGAATTCAGTTGAAGAACATGTTGCTATTTGGTTTCACTTTTTGGAGTTGTATGTGATTATGACCTGAAAGGCAGATTAATAGCCGGATTATGGTCTTATAGATCATATAATTCATTATGTTCTTACTGATCAATATCTGGCATCAGATACTACAACTTCACTGTATATATTTCATTCATTTAGATGAGTAGATCTATATTTTTGTTACTTTACTGTGCTGCATATATCACGAGCAAAAGGCCTTTTTGATATCTTTAAAGCTATTATGCTTCTTATTGCTTTGCAGCTTAAGGATTCTGTATTTGAAAGTTTGGACAAAGTCAGTAATATTTAGCTCATAGCTCTAAATATCATTAAAAATGACATTTTCTTATATTTAGCTATTATTTTCAATCTTTAATTTTCTCAGTCACTTCTCATCATAGAAGTCTTACTAACTAAATGTCTTCATTCTTAATTAAGATACTTTACAGAAAGATGTATTCTTAAGATTCAGCTTCTTGCTGTATTTTGTGTTTTGGGGACAATTAAAGAGCATTGGAGAGAAATGATTAGCTTTTAATTATAAAACAGTCCAAGGCTCTTGAGTCTGTGAAGTAATATTAAGGCACTTTTTAAAAAGGCCTATGAATGATACGGTTGGCTTTGTGTTGTTTCAATGTCTTAACTGACTGGGCCATGTTAGAGATAATATTTTGGAAAAATAAAACAATTCCTAAATCATCTGGACCATTTTTCTGTCTGAGGAGCTCCTTCTACTGGTTCCAGGTGCCATTTTTTGCCATTGACCAGCCAAGGGGTTCCCTTTTCTCCTTACTCTATTTGGAAAATTCTTGAAGCTGCATATAGTAGCCTCTAATTCTTTATCTACTCATTCGTCTATGTGATGATTACAGTGGAGAATGAAATTACTGACACTCTCTCACAAAAAAAGGCCAGTCTTCTTAGTATTCCAGAGGAAACAATTCAAGCCCTCTCTTCAGAGACATGCTAGAAGAGCCAGTTAACTGGTATGCATAGGCTACATTCTGTGACTCAGTCTACCAGTGCCCATGGCTATGCTTAGACAATCCAATTACACTGGTGTATCATCTCTAAGACACTACATTAGTAAAGGACACATAGCATCCATGGTGTTTGTACAACCAACAGCAGGATTTCTGACCAATGATGCTCTTGTTCAATGCTGTAGGCTCTTAAGGAAATTGACTACGTAACCTCTTGGAGCACTGTTCATGCTCCTCAGTCCCTTCAAACCTAGGGAAGAATTATTCATATACTCTGTATCCTTTGAATAACACTTCCTTGAAGATAGTAGGAGAAACAATATTCAAATTGCTCTACAAATTAAACCACATTAGATGAGTGATTATTTTTTAAATTATTTTTATTTTAAAAGTATTCATATAGAGTTCTCCAAATGATTTTAATGAATTATTATTTTATTTGATCAATTTAAAAAGTCTGTATAAAATATGTGCTGTTACTTCTGTATGCATACAAAATAGTAAGCATTTTCTGGTTGGTTGAAATATTAGTATGGATATGGTAGAAAATAAAAGTAAAACTTCAAAATATTAATGCTTAATTAAAATTTTAAAAAACTATTTTATTTATTATGGAAACATGTTTTCATCCTGTTTTATTAGCTATATATTATGAATCTATATATTTTTATTCTTTGTAAACACACTAAATGATACAAGGTAACATCTATTGAACTCTTAACAATGTATACAGATATGTATATAATTAATGCACTGAATCTTTCACTTAATGAAGTGTAATTATTTCCATTTAACAGATAAATGCACTGATACCTAAAGTCGTTAAGTAATTTCCTGAAGGTTAGATAGCTAAATAATGGGAAGCCAATACTCAAACTGCAAGATATCTACTCTTGCCTAAGTTCCATTCTGCCTCCTGCTATATTTAATAAATTGTCTCATTACTAGAGTTCAATTTAATTTATCCAGTATTATTGAGCCTCTAAGAAGTGCCTGACATACATTACCAAAAAAAAACCCACAAAAGATTCAGGGTAGTGAATCATTCATTATGACAATTAATTTCACAAATTTTGAAAATTACTTAAAATTCTTAATTTCTTGATAGAGTGTTTGAATTACTAAATGTTTAAATTTTTCAGAATTTGAAAAACATCTATAGCTATATTCTGTAACTTCTGTCCAAAGATTGGCTTAGTGGGTGTCACTTGGCTGGAATTTCATAAATTTCTGAGTTGTGTCATTTGTTTTTTGCCTTGGTTGTTTGAACATTGTCTTGTGGTACACCTCATGGCTTTTACATCATAAAACCAGTTAAGCCAGGGCCACAGTCTATGGCTAGGGTGCCTTTGAATTTTGACACTATGCCTTTAATAATGACAAAACCTTCCATCCTACAGGATTGCTTCAAGTTATAATATTTTGTATGATGTTCTGAAACATTTCAGAAGGATAATATGATACCTTTCATTTTTTTCTAATATGATAAACATTTGTGGTAAAATAACTTAAAATTTTACAGCCTTTTTCCCACAGTTAGTTTCATCATGAACAATTTTGAGGTCTAAATTGTATGGATAACCTATTGCATTTGACTTACAGAAATGACTTAGAGATTGCACTGTTATAAGACTGATAGTCGAGTGAAAACAATGAAATGAAATACCAGGCAATAAAATATAATTTTTATAGGATGTAGCATTAAATATTTGATAACTGAAAGTCAACTAGTTAATGTCACTAGAAAGAATATTCCACAGGCATTTTAAATATATAATTGAGATATGTCTCAGCCAGGGATGTGTATGTTATAAACATGGTTTTTGAAGTTGATTGTCCTAGGGTGGAAGAGAAATCAGCACCTGAGAAAAGGGGTTGTGTGAAATTTACAAAGTGGTCAGAAGCAACCTGAGTCAAGTCAAATGGAGACAGGTCCTGTATGCATATGCAATAAAATTGTGAAAAGTGTTATCCTGCATGCCAACTCAGGTAAACTCAGTACACCATTATCAAAGGAAGACATATTTAAGCAGGATATTCAGCAAGTATTTCATCAATACCTTTCAACCTGTTATTGAATACATTTTGCAGTAATACTGATGATTATTTATCTGTTTTAGGTTGCTTTAATGATGACGATGAAACCTGTTTTGAGGGTAGGCAGGAGAAATGGGAATGGGAGACAACTTTTTGAATTCGCTAGCAGAGTAAGAGGAATGCCTTAACAATTATTTTCTAAAATAAAAGTGTACATTAGTCTCAACTTGGCCTTGGTAATAATGATTATCAATGAAACAACTAACCCTGAAAGACTTCTGTAATGTTTGTGCGTTTGCCATATGAATTTTATGTTAACAATAGATCATGTGCACAACTGGCCTCTCCAGGACTTTAGGAGACAAGTTCTCAGCCAAATATTTTTGCTCTTGCTATTTAAAGATGTGGAAAATCTTTCTTCCTTCCCTTCTGGTATGTTTCACTATAGTGTGTGTGTGTGTGTGTGTGTGTGTGTGTGTGTGTGTGTGCGCGCATGCTCACGTGCATGTGTGTATGTGCACGTGCATATGCTAATGGTGAATTTATCACATATGTTATTTACATAGTTGGAGTTATTGATGTCATTTCTGGAACACTTAACCAAAAAAAACAATTTAGGCTATATTAATAAATGCAAATGTTTGCATTCTCTTACAACACCTTGAGGGCGACATTTCATTCTGCTAATGATAAAATGCTGGATATTATTTTTTAAATTTTTGGAAGTGATAGAGATTTCTACCTGGGCTATCCAGAAATGAGCTGGCATTTGTGACAGTATTTGCTCCACACCTCAGAGGGGTTTGGAAATCCCATACTCTGTACCCCAGGAAACATATAGTACTTGGTATTTTAAACACTTCACATGAACTGATTATTTGAATGCAAAAGAATGCCCGCTTTCAAATTGTAAATGAGTTTCCTTCTACACATTAGCTTTTTGAAACATGTAAAATACAGCAAAGGATTCTTTTAATTTATTATTATTCATATGTAACTTGTTTTGGAATTGAATATACATAGCCACAAACAATAATGAAAGGCTCCTTACATAAATAACAATTTAAAAGATACAAGGACATTTAAAATTTGGTAGGCTGGAATCATTTTAAAATTTGTTTCACAGAAATTCGCCTGAGAAAAGTCCACTTATAGGTTCCAAAGAATAAGTCCCACATGTAAATATGGTACCTATCTAAACATGCCCCATTTCCATTTGTTTATTAGATATAAAGCCGTCTCATTTTTCACAACCTCAAAATACCAATTTTGTGGAAATATTTTCCATATTTAACCTCACATATACCTATTCAAGATTTAGTACTCAATATGTAACCGGTACAGTATTGAGGATTTTCTACTTATCGTTCCTTGTGGTTCAAAAACCGTTCAATAAAAATGCCCTCCCATCTAACTTTATGCCTTCCTAGAAGCAAGGATGTGATCAAAGAAACAGCTACTTATTTACCAGTAGTCTGAGGAAGTAAATGGAAGTACCAGCCAGCCTTCACTTCAGTTTCCAACTGGATCAAGCTTTAGTCTGATAAAGTATGATCCATATTGAAATTCTACCAGCAAGGAGAAATAGGATTGTGAATTTTTGGCATTCATCCTGTTTGAGTATAAATTTCACTCCACAAAATTAGAGTACAAGAAATTTTATATTCCTCTTTTGAATATCATACTTAATCTATTTTAGCTCTTGGTGTCCTGGCCCACAGTGGGATCATGAAGAGATGCTGGTCTTATCAGAGGCAGAATACTGGATAATGGATGGCCTATAATCTAAGGCAAGATTTCCTTCTTTTTCTTTCTTTGCTTGCCCTAGTAGGGCAATCAGCTCTTGTCAGATTCAAAGACGCTCTTCCAACATCACATGTATCCTACTCAGTCTAGCTCCTCTCCAGAGAGATCTGTTCCTCTCCAGCTCTCAGCAAGCCTTCCAGCTTATAAAGGAATAATAAACCTTCCAGAGTAACACCTCATCCAGGACTCTAGATGCAGGGAGTACAATGAGGTTCTAAAAGCTGAGGAAGCAGCCCTCAGCCTTAAATTAAGACATTAATTTCCTTTCCAGTTGTCGTACTCCTGCTTCTCTCCGTGAGGACACTTCATTCCATCAACATAAATCAGGATGTGTGTTTTTCTTTTCTTTTCCCTAGTTTTGAAAACCTTTGCTTTTGCTCTTAACATACACATTTTATCAAAGAAAGTATTAATAGTTCAGGACTTAGAATATAAAGCTTATCTATAGTATGAGGATGGGGTAAAACAAAGACATACAGGAATGACACAAAGTATATATTTGAATGTTTCAGGTTATTTGTTATCCTGGTAATATTGAATGATTTGCTCATTCACTAAACAATGAGAGATTATATTCTACGTGATGCTAAAGCTGATGATTCAGTAGTGAAAAAGACAGAATTTTCTCAGGACTTATCATCTACAAGGAGACTTCTACAGCCTAGAAGATTGACAAATGCATAAATAACTCCTGTGTTCTGTGAGAGCATGTAGCACCTGATTTGTACCTACTCTCAAGATTTAATTCCCAACCCTGAAAACTAAAAATAAACAATAAAAAATGTATTTTGTTTCATCACTGTGTAAATTGTATATTTCCTTCACCTTTTAACTCAACTATCTGCTTTCAGCATTTGCAGAGAAAGTCACATTAGATTTCGTTTTCTTATTGATTCAACTCATCTCAACTAATTTTGCTACTGATTATACTAGAACTCCATGAAATGATCCTTTTAAAATATAAATATAAGACTGGTTAAAAATCTTAGAGAGGAATTTTGATAAAAGATGACCAATTATTAGATTTCAGGTACTGTATATTATCATGTACTTTTCACTTTCCAGTAACTTTATGAGAGAAAATATATAGTCACTGAAGAAAAACTTTCTTACAAATTTTCTTCTTAATTTCTTTTAAACACTGTAAAAAAGATTAAACATAAACAAATTATTTTTAACTTAGTTTACTGGTTGTTAATTAAGCTTTTCTCTAAAACTCCTTCAAACATCGTATGTAGATCATTTCTGCTCAGGCAAAGATTCCTGTAGTATCAGAAGAAATATTATATTGACAAGATATCGAATACTGTAGTTTGTTTTTAGTCTTGAAACATAAGAATTTATAATGTATTTTAAATAAATCTCCTTGCTAGTAATTCATCTTTGCAATCATTGCTTATCTAATAGTTATAATTTAAAACTTTGCCTTTCATTTGCTGTAGGGTGCTTTAGGGCTACTTTTCCTGTAACAGTGAAATCACCAACAGGTATTCAGAGAGCTCCAACTGGGTATAGCACCTCTCTGGAGGTTGCTAATGAATCAGGCATTTTTTCAATATGCTCAATTGATTAAAGAATGAGAGAGTTTATATAGGTATTAATGAATGAGAGAGGATTTACATTTAATTTTAGGTCAAGCCAGAAATATGACACTGGGTGTGGTGATTTTTTTTTACTACTTTGGAAGAAAAACTCCTGATAGTGCTGATGTCCAGTGAAATGAGACTGGGTTCTGGAAGAATTTGGTAAGTAGATAAGTGAGGTTTTCAGGCTTATATTACTGAGATTTTGAGTAAAAGCTATTTCTTTATTAAGACTGCTTGCTAAAAGAGTGACAGAATTTAGGCCAGTTCTTTCACATAAACATCTTAGCTTGATAAAAAGTGAAATTATTGTTTTCAGCTTCATAAATTAGAGACATTGAAGAGTTTCCACCTCTGCAACTTTACTGTGAGGAAGGCAATGACAGATTCTGTGCTGTGTTTGCCTATGAGATGATTTCCTTGAAGTCCCATAATGAGTTGTTTTTGGCAGGATTAATGAGCATTATAATGGTAAATGGATGTTTGCAGCTCAGTTGTGTTCCATCACGGAGTAACATGGGGTTTCTGGTCCCTTGGAGGCCATAATTGGTGGCATTAATGCACTTTTTAATTACACTTCTTGAAAAAAAAAATGAATTGGAACCAAAACAAAAGCTAAGTGATCATCTCTCTGCTGTTTCACATGATATAAACAGAAGACTGTTGCTATCTCTGATATCTATAATTGGAATCATATTCTCTAGACTGAACATATGCAGTTTATTTTGATGATGATATTTGTTTAGAAACTGCTTATTTGCCCTTGTTTTTTCTCATTCATATAGACTGAAATAAACTTTTATTATATGGATATATAAAACACACATATAATACAAATCTATTTATAAGTGCATAAGAAATGCACACGGCATTATAAGAGCATATATATTATAAATGTAAGTGAAAGTAAACAGAAAATAATAGGCTCACCTCTTATATTTAGACCCCTTAATTTGTTTCCCAATCCTCACTGTTAGTGTTGAGCAATATAAATGTACTTAATTTCTAAATCTCTATGAATGAATTGGATTAAGTCATTTCTCTTTTTCTTCTCTCACACATATCATATCTGCAAAAAATTACTTATAGTTACTGCTTCGGCATATCCCATCTTCACTGTATTATGTTTGTTTGTGGTCTGTAGTGGCAAACCCAACATTTATCTATAGTATATTATTTGCAAAGTATACTATAGAGAAAAAATATCTCATAAAGTGATATAAATATATAAAGAGCAAAATAATTTGAATTTTTAAGAATCGACACTATCAGCCACTTATTCCTAATATACGTATAAACTGTCTCAACTGTATTGGTTATAAGTATATTTCCTCCTAGCCATAATACACTATTCTTTAACTTTTCTGTATTTTAAAATAAATCATGTGGTGAAATACTAGACTGTGGGTAATTGACTGGTTTGGGGGATATATGTGCGGTTGAGGTTAACTGACTATGTTACCACTTTCATTTTCATGCTGAAGCAAGTCACTGTGGAGCCTATTGCCTGTTTTCATCATCTCTTATAAAGATATCCTTGGTATCTGGGTTATTCTTGAGTAACAGTACATTGGAGAGAAATACATTTGGATCAGTGGCAAACAACTATATCTGTGAAAAAATGTGCAAAAAACTAGTTGCTGGAATTGCTCCTACATTGACATCTGAGATTTGGAGAGACTTAGACAACCTCACATCTTAGAACTGCCAGCTTTTGTGAAAAGAAAGCTGCCTTTCTCAATGACATGTCTTTGACACTTACTATCTATGTCATTTTTACTCTTACCATCAGGTAAACTCTTCACTGATAGGCTTAAATATCTGGTTTCAGGACTTTCTGCAGTCCTATAGCAGTTACACTTTTTCTTTGTAAGGAGACCAAATAAATAAATAAAAAGCAGACAAGTAGGCAAACAAAAAAATTCCCTTTCTGGTATTTATAAATAGAGATTTCAGAATTAGGTAGTGTGGCGTAGTCTACAATGGCTGCAAATTTTTAACATTGCCTACCAGAGAATAGGAGACCCTGTCCTGGTTTTATGCGGCTCCATTCTCCTCGTGTTTGTGATGATTGAGTGTGCTGAACTTGCTTTGTTTTTTCTTTAGAAGAGTGATGATAGTGATTAATTCAGTTGATGCATCATTGTCCCATCCCAGCCACTTTAGTAGTTTCCACAAAATGTCTTAAAATAACTCAACAGCATTTATATATGTGAGAATTCAGTGTGCTTTTGCATATTATCATTCTATCTATATCTGATGCTGATCTTGTCAGCCATGCCATCTAAAAATACTGAGGAAAAAAGAGACCAAAATGCATATCAAAATTGAATTTTTTAGTGGGTGTCTAACACCAGGTATCTATGTATCTATACCTATAGATGGAGAGATATACACACATATACATATAAATATAATTTTAAAACTTTAGAGTACATTAGCAGAGAATATTTTGTCCTCATTAATTTTTTTATGATTTTAAGTTATTTCACATAAATTGCATCACATAACCTCTCAATTTCATAGTAACAATAACTATAAAAAATAATCATTGCTAAGTTCTCTTGAGCTTACTCTGTGCCAAGTACTTTAACATTAATTTTTTCCCTCACATAGTCCTTTGGGGTAAATGATAGTTTTTTTTCACCTTATGGATTAAACACACACATACACCCCTGAAGTTTAGACAGTTTGTGCTACTTCCCTGAGGTTACACATGCCTTAGCAGAGCAGGGACAGGAGCCGGCCCTTTGACTCCAGTCACACATATATGACTTCTAATATGTGTAGTTCACTTAACCTCTAAAATGCCCATGGAGAGAGAGAGAAATGATAGCAAAACAACAACAAACCTTTGGAGCTATTTTTAGTAGCACTATTCAGTTACAGAAAAGAAAGACACCAGGATCTTGAAAACTGCATTGCTTATATGGATCTTAGAGAGTACCTAATGCATAGAGTTCACTTTTCAAGAGAAGAAATGAATTCTTGAGTTGAAATGTGGTAAGAAGCCAGGACTTGGTTGTAGCTATCCCTTTTGTAGGCTCAGTCCACTAGTGCAGTCCTAGTAGGCCCACGCCCCAGTCCTTATGTGGAGATATGGATAATGTTCATTTCTAAAGGCCACTGTGTATAGAGCAAGGTAGAAGTTATGAATGTTAGACTGTGGAGCTGGGCAAATTTGAAGTCTAAATTTAGCCTTCCTATTTATTAACTGCTTGGCTACGAGTAAACTGATTCATAGTCTTTGTGCTTCAATTTATTTACTTTAAAATCGAAATATTATTCCTCATAAGGGTGTTATAAAAGTTAAATAATGCATTTGAAGCACTTAGCTACCCACAGTAAGCAATTAAAGTTTACATTATTGGGCTGGGTGCAGTGACTCATGCCTGTAATCCCAGCACTTTGGGGGGCCAAGATGGGCGGATCACTTTAGGCCAGAAGTTCAAGACCAACCTGACCAATATGGCGAAACCCCATCTCTGCAAAAAACAAACAGTAGCTGCACATGGTGGTGCACACCCATAATCCTTGTACCCAGGAAGCGGAGGTTGAAGTGAGCCAAGATCGGGCCACTCCACTCCATCCTACGTGACAGAGAGCAAGATACTGTCTCAAAAAACAAAAACAAAAACAAAAGTTTACATTACTATTATGCATAAGTGCAACCTTCCTTTGAGGTGGGTATTACATAATAGTTATCATGTTCAGCTACACCTTGTTTCTAAAAGACACTCTTAAACAGATGTTTGAAAATGAAGGTGAAATCACTTCTGTCTCAACAAACATTATTATACTACTATAAATGGTGAAGTTTTAAAGTTTAAATTTTGAACATGTTAATATCAGCCGCATGGTTCCCAAATGCCTTAGTATCTTAATGAAGCCGGTGGCTGCTTTGTTGTCAGATCCCACTTTTGGAAACATTTTAATTGATAGTGAATTTTGAAAAAATAGGAAACATATTTACACATAATTTATCATAGATGAATAAAGTTAAAGGCTTCTAGACAGAAATGATAGGGATTTGAGTTTGAATTCCATCTCTTCCACTTGTTTGGCCTCAGGCAAGCGCTTACTTGGACTGCATCACAGTTGCACCAGCTGTAAAAATGAAAAAATAACCTATACCTTGCAGGAATGTTGTGACTATTAATAATGATATATGCAAAGGGCCTAAGATAAGGCCTGGGACTTAGTAGGCACATAACAAATGATAGCTATTAATGTTGTTAATATTTCTTGTCCAAGGCATGTGTAAATCTTTCATAATAATGCCAATCTGTCACTCATAATTTCAATGTGCAAGTAATTATCTCTATCTTATAATTTAAATATGTTGTCCTAAAATAAAAAATATGTAGTCATAAAACCCATATACTATTTGGTGAAAGACAAAGATAATTGTTACATTTAAATTTTCATTATTTTGTAGACTAGTATTAAGCATTCATTTTTTTTTTTTTTTTAGAAAGAAGGGGAAATTATCTTCAAGGAAGTTAATTATTCTTTCTTAAAAAAACTTGTAAACTTAACTTTTCCCAGATGAAATATAGGCTATAGTTAAATGTACCTAGAGAACTGATGACTGAAAAAATGAGCAAAATATTTTGAATAAAGAAAATTTGTTTAATTCATAGAGGAGTATTTTAAAAGTTAAGCTGTAAAGTTGTATTTATATTTATTTCTACTTAAAATGTCTTAAAATATTTATCTCCTTAGTGTTATATTCTCTCTTAAGTATACTTAATTTTAAAAGATCAAATTTTAGCAATATCCATTTACTCATACATGATTGGTTTATATATAATTTATAATAAAGAAATGCTTGAGGAAAAGTGATATTCTACATTTTATTATACATTTAGACTATGTGACTAGAAAAAATATGTGCATTTTGGCTGATACTTCAAATTACTCTTGATATTGTATAGGAAATTTTAAAATAGTGAATTTTAGAAGCTAAAATTTTATGTTCTTAAGCCATTTAAAACATCAGATTTTAAGACATGAACTTAAAAATAATAATTACATCATACTATTGGAAAGATCTATCTAAGTGTAATGAATATAACCGTGATTTTATATTTTAGTAGAAGAAGTTACAGACTATTAAATCAATGAGTCTGTACATTAAAAAAATTGCCAAATAGTATTTTGAATATCGTGAGTCAAATATTTTAAAATAAAGTAATTGAATAATGTTTTTTCATTAAATCTATTTGAAGTTCTCAAAAACCTTAAATTTTATATACTAGAATACATTTAAAAAGTAAAGCCTGAGTAATTTTGAGGAATAATCAGAGATCAAAAGTAGAATTTTTTCTTGAGGCTTCATGACCATGTTGGGAATATAAATGTTATATTGCAGTTTATAAAATATAGAACATGATCAAAGTTATTTTCTTGTTCTCCAAGGGTATGATGGCCCTGAGCATAAGACCAAACACATCCTGCAAAAAGAAAACTTTTGAATGAATGTTTGTTGAGTGAATATTGAATATGTTTGTACCTAATTGACTGTGAGTAGATGTGATTTTACCATACAAAAATGAATTGAGTCAATTTGGAACTTTCAGTGAACAGTTAAAGAAATTAAGATAATATTTTGCTTGTAATTATGTTTCCCAAGTCAATATTCATATTTTGACACTCTGGATAAATTCTACATTATCCCTTTGGTTTTTGTAGCTAGCAGATTTTTAAGGCCTTTTTAAAAACATAAATAGATAAATAGATAGATGTATATAGAGAGATAGGTAAACTTAATTGTTGTATTTTAGACCCTTGCTATCTTTGAAAAGACTTCTCTCTGAAGGATGAGGTCAGAATATATTTGCTAAATCATCTGTGTGAAAAGTATTCTCAGGGATTATGCTTAGGGAATCTTAGTTCAAAGAGGACGAGAAAGGGTATAAGAATCTACATAAGATTTTGTGTCTGAACTTAAGGTTATTTTCTAGTTATTGTATCAATGACTGTGATATGTTTTGGCTGTGTCCTCACCCAAATCTCATCTTTTGTGTTCCCATAATCCCTACACGTCGTGGGAGGGACATAATGGGAGGTAATTTAATCATGAGGGCAGTTACCCTCATGCTGTTCTTGTGATAGTGAGTTCTCATGAGAGCTGATGGTTTTATAAGGGGCTTTTCACCCTTTTGCTTGGCATTTCTCCTTGCTGCTGCCATGTGGAGAATAATGTATTTGCTTCCCCTTTCACTGTAATTGTAAGTTTTCTGAGACCTTCCCAGTCATGATGAACTGTGAGTGAATTAAACCTCTTTCCTTTATAAATTACCCAATCTTGGGTATGCCTTGATTAGCAGCATGGTAATGGACTAATGAAGACTTAAATGTCTTTTCTTTTAATAATATTGTTTTATTCTGGCTGTCTAGATTAGTTTTCTGTTTCCTCCATAAACACTCAGACACTCAAGACAAAGGAAATATTTCTCAATCTCTCAGAGAGTTTAGGTTACTTTTATCCCCTAAGGAAAGGCCTATCCACTTTCTTCTATTCTTTTTGGTAAAATGCTTTCTATTATACTGCAGTAAAGAAAATAAACACATGTCTACTTCAATTATTATTTGTAGTTTTCATTTGTTCATTCTCATAATTTTTCACTATTCCATTTAGTTATTTTTTTCTTAAAATTTTTATTTTCGGTTCAAGAGTATATGTTCATACTTTTTATATAGGTAAACTGTGTATCACAGGGGTTTGGTGTGTAGATAATTTTGTCAACTGAGTAATAAGCATAATACTTGAAAGGATTTTTTCCTATCCTCTCCCTCCTCTCTTCATCCTCAAGTAGGTCCCAGTGTCTGTTGTTTTCCTCTTTGTGTCCAAAGAGGAGATACTTAGAATTATGGCCTCCAAGTCTACCCATGCTCCTGCAAAGGACATGATCTTGTTCTTTTTAATGGTTAAATAGTATTCCATAGTGTATATGTGTCACATTTTCTTTATCCAGTCTACTATTGGTGGACATTTAGGTTGATTCCACTATTCAATTTATTATTCTCTTCTCCCTCCACTCTGTTAGGGAAGTTGGGTTATAGCAGATCAAATCAAGAATAATATGGCTGGGCACAATGGCTCATGCCTCTAATCTCATTACTTTGGGAAGCTCAGGCTGCAGGTTTGCTTGGGACCAGGAGTTTTAGACTAGCCTGGGCAACACAGGGAGAGCCTGTCTCTACAAAAAATTAAAAACATTAGCTGAGCTTGATGGTGTTCACCTATTCCAGCTACTCAGGAGATTGAGGCAAGAGGATTGCTTAAGCCCAAGAAGTTGAGTCATAATCATGTTACTATACTCCAGCCTAGGCAACAAAGCATTATTTAAAGAGAGAGAGAGAGAGAGAGAGAGAATAATCTGAATAATCTGCTTTTTCTTCTTGGCACTTGATTATTATTCAGAACTCCAGTATATGGGAAATAATCAGTTATCTGATAAGGTTCATAAATTGAAGCTTACATTTTAAAATGGGTTTATGTAGTAGATAAACAGATCTGACACCATCTATTAACTAATGGCCATATTTATGAATCAATTAAGGTAAACATAAGCAATAGTGTGTGGTATAGGTGCTAATTGCTTCCTTTAAACTCTCCTAATCCAATGAATTATGCTTGGATTTCTCAATAGACTTCTTCTAGCCATTTTCCTACTACAATAAAGGAAATGTACAGAAGATCTTTTTTATGTGTTCCATTTTTAGCAATTCAAAGCCTTTGCTGCTTTCATTGCTAGATCTTTACCTTCTTTCACTTTTCCCTACACAATTTCTTCTTCTGGCAATGGCACACTAAATGTACTGCTCTCCATCACTTTCTCTCTTAGAGGACACTGTCTCTGGGCTCCCTTTGTGACGTTTGCTTTTCTTGTGGTTGCTGCATGCTCCTGTTCTGTGTTTCCCATTTCTTTACTCCAGCTTGTGTGCTCTGTGGCTGACTGTACTTTAAGGAGGCTTATTTACTTAAAGATCACCTAGGCCATTGACTTTGCTGGTTGCATTTTTCATATCCTCTGCCTGATTTGGCCAATTTATTCTCTTTTGAATGTTGCCACCATTAAGCACTACTTTGAAAGGAAAAGGCTGACTTTCTGGGATAGTGTCACCATTAAGATAGAAATGAAAATTTATTTTTTGTAGGCTTCTGTCATTTTTCTTCCTTTGATAAGACTCATTGACACCCAAAGCCCCTAGATGTAGTCAAAGGGAATATTTGTTCCTAAGGTTACAGGAGCTGACCTGTGGATTAGAGGGTAGTAATGTGACTTGCTGTGCACCCCCAGTTAGCGGCTGTCTGGTATAAAATCTGAGATTTTTCTATGCATTAAAAATTTCAGCATCTGGTGGTGCTACATGTGGCTGTTACAAATTTGATTAATGGAGACAGAAGACTGCAGTATGAGGGTCTGCTTTATGCTTTCGTGTTCTTCACCAGAATGATTGTCTTTTCAAGCAACCATTCCCTAACCTTCCAATTATGATAAAATTCTTGTTCTATGATAAAATTTTCCATTCCAATTTAGCATTTCTCTCCTTTTTCTTTTTTTTGAATGTACTTCTTCATTTTTTTATATAAGTAAAACGAATAAAAATACAAAAACTAACATAAATAAGTGATTTGGGGGAATAAAATTTACCTTTAACTTCCATACAAATGTATCCTCCAAAGGAAGTTCATTCAAAAAATATTGACTGCTCCCTACTTGCCAAATATTATTCCTGATATAAGATAAAAAATATTGACAAGATTTCAATATTTTTATAATAGTGATAATGTCTTAGAGGAAGTGAGTAGACAACACATAAGAAATAAATGCATTAATAAGATACCATCGTGATGGAATGAGACAATGGCATAAGGGTAATGGAGGGGTGCTAAGTTAGATTCAGTAGTCAGGGAATATTCACTGCAGAGATATTAGACCTGACAACCAAATGACAAAAACCAGGCATAAGAGAGACCTGATGGTGAGAATGAACTTGGAGAGTTTAAGGAACATAAAAAAGGCCAGGGTGTCAGGAGCAGTCTGGAAGTTGTTGGGGTATGAGAGAACCAGAAACTTCATGGATAACTTAGATTATGGTAGAGTTTGGATTTTATTCGATATGGTAGAGAAAACCATTTTCAGAGAAGGGTTTAGGAAGGGGAGTAGTAACAACTGATTTAGGTTTTAAAAAGAATATTCTGAATGCTATAGGAGCTATGGACTGCAGAGGTTAGGATTTTGAGTGGAAATAAAAATGGCTATTAGGAATTTACTATAGCAATGTAATGAGGGGCAATGGAAATTTGAACTATAGAAGTAGCAATGGAAATAAGAACTGGACAGATTCTGAACATGTTTTTGAGAGAGAGACAACATATTGCGTTAGCTGGTTGTCTATGGGGAACAGGAATGAGTAGTGAGGGAAGAGGCACATCAGTTATGATTTCTAGAATTTTTGACTTAACCAGCTGGTGGAGAGTAGTACTGTTTCCTCAGGAAAGCATCGGTAAGAACTCGTTTGTTTGTTTGTTTGTTTGTTTGTTTGTTTGTTTGTTTTGAGACGGAATCTCACTCTTGTCTCCAAGGCTGGCATGCCGCAGCGCGAGTCTCACTCTATCTCCAAGGCTGGAGTGCAGTGGCGGGATCGCAGCTCACCACAGCTTCTGCCTCCCAGGTTCAAGCAATTCTCTTGCCTCAGCGTCCCGAGTAGCTGGGATTATAGGTGCCCACTGTCACGCCCGGTGAATTTTTTGTATTTTTAGTAGAGATGGGGTTTCACTATATTGGCCAGGCTGGTCTTGAACTCCTGACCTCAGGTCCTCCGCCCGCCTCTGCCTCCCCAAAGTGCTGGGATTACAGGTGTGAACCACCGTGCCCAGCCAGTAAGAACTATTGTTAATAAAATAAGCTTTGGATATTCAAGTTTAGCATTCAATGGCAAAGCCTGTGATATATATGTAAAATTGGAAATTAATAGGATACAAAGGATATTTAATGCTTAAATTGTTAAAAGGGGAGAAAATTATGCATTAACAGAGATTATACCAAGAAAGGAGCATATTTCTAGCCTCAAAGTTGCTAAGAATTATCTTTTAGTAAAATCAATCTAAAAATAATTCATTTTGAAATCATATGATAGGTCTATCTTTAACTCTTTAAGGAACTGTTAAGCTGTTTTCCAAAGGTATACCATTTTACACTCCTACTGGTAGTATATGGTAGATTCTAATTTCTTTACATCTTTGTCAAGACTTGGGATAGCCATTTATATTAATGTTAGCCATTCCAATAGGTGGGATCACATGGTGTTTTAAGTTTACTTTTCCCTAATGACTAATGATTTTGATCATCTTCCTATGTCCTTATATATCAACTGTACATCTTCTTTGGTAATGTGTTCAAATCTTTTATGTATTATAATGGATTGTTTGTTTTCTTATTACTGGATTTTTGAGTTATTCAAATGGTCTGTATAAAAGTCCTTTATCAAACATATGCTTAGCAAATATTTCCTCTCCGTCTGTGGATTTTCATTCTCTTAACAATACTAAGAAAGGATGCCATGTTTATAGCAGCTTTCTTTGTAATAACTCATGCTTGAAACAACACAAATTCTATCAGCTGGTGAACATGTTTTAAAAGTGTAATATTTTCTTACAACGGAACACTAACTCAGCTCTGACAAAAAATGAACTATTGATATACACAACACCATGGACTAATTTCAAAATGTTAATAATTGTATTGAATTATTTTTTGGGTCTGAAGCCAGACCCAAAAAAAAAAAACAAAAAAACCACCACACACACTGTATGATTTCACTTATATGAAGTTATAGAAAGTACAAACTAATCTACAGTGACAGAAACATCAGTATGAAGAGAGAAATATGAGGGAGGAATAACAAAGGAGTGCAAGAAGACTTTTAGGTGTGATGAATGCACTTATCATTTGATTACGGTGGTAGTTTCAAGGGTGCATGCATACATAAAGTCTTAGCAAATTCTACACTTTAAATGTGTTGTTCCTTGTATGCCAATCATACTTTAGTAAAAAAAAATTAAGAGAACAGAAAATGCGTTTTATGTTTCTAATGTTAGTATTACACTTCTGAAATAATCTAAAATTATTTAGATTATTACACTGTTGAAATAATCTAAAATACTCAGGATAATATATATCTAACTATGGTTTCCTTATTTCTAACAAAATAATTTAATTGCACTGATATTGAAGGATCAAGTATTTTAAGGTTATATTAATCCCTTTTTTCAATTTGTGATTATGTTACAAGGGTTTCCCTATATACCACCATACATTCCGATGTATGCAATATTGAACAATATGATAATAGAAGTCTTCTATATAATGTAGTTTCTACACTAATTTATTTAACTTATATTCTTTATTTTTATATAAGAAAGAGACAAGCTACCAAAAATAAAGTGGAAAAAACTTTTTAGTGTCCTAAAGATACACAAAACCCCATTTATAAAAGAAGTAATTAAATCAGTTCCTAAATAAATTTCACTTAATGAATTTATTCTATAGTTACATTTACCTTGATTTCTTAAGATACAATCCTTACAGCTTGGTAAATTGATAAAAGTTGATGACTTATTTAATGATTGTTGGTAAAGAATAGAAATTATTACCAAGTAGAAAAAGATAAAAAATATAAACTTGACCAAAGCATATTAAATACCTACTTGTCAAAGTTACAAATGTTCACTTGGTCTATTTTATACCTAAGAAATTGAAGCTTGAGTGCTTATACTATACCAAGCTAAATAGGATAAATAGGTTGAGTTGCTTATTATTGTGATATTCAACCATTTTTAGACTATAAAAACCATAATTTCCTATGGTTCAGCCTAATATTAATTAGTGGTGAGCCCAGGTCTCCTGATTTTCAAGTCTGTGATATTTCATCAAACCATGCTAGTATTTCACAGATTTTCTCATTATTAAAGTCAGAGAATCCACTAATGAGTTCTGGCCTTGGGACCCTGAGGTTTCCTATTGTGGCTGACAGCAAAAGAACCACAACAATTAGGCACATTGTTTTTGAGTAACTGCCTGCAGTAGAATGTATTTTTGAATGTTTCTGACTAGACATAAATAAATAGTAGTATTGAAACTGTTTACTGTCTTTCAAAATGCTGTCATTAACTCATAATTTAAAACACCCCAATATTTGAAAGATGTATAAATGTTTATAGATAAAATGTGAGAATTTATCCAATTCAACATCACTATACTAGCAGCCGTTAAATACAGCCTCAGCACACATAACAAAGTCAAGTATACACATATTCTTCTCCATTCAGGGGAGGGGGCAATGTTATTGCACAAATTCAAGTCAAATTGACTGTGCATATCTTAGCAGTGGACTGAGACTGAGTGACCTTCTCTCCTCAGGTAATGAAACCCATATAATTTCACTTTAGCCTCTGATAATAGGAGTTATCTTTTCTTCATATTAGCAGTATTGTTTATTTTATTCATTGGATATTGCAAATTTAGCATCTTTTAAACATACATATCAATTACAATGAAATAGTCGCTTGTATTCAAATATGATTCTTTTGTATGTGGGACCCCAACTGAATGGTGAATACCTATTAAAAATGTCCCTCTAAATGACTATAATTACAGGGGAGTTGAATAGTCAGTGAATTTTTCTATTATTTATTTTATGTGTGCTTTCATTAATAATATATTGATATAAAAGATAAGAATGTTTTACCTCCACAAATTTTTATCTGTAATTTGTTCTCAGAGCACAGACATATTGAGGATACCATTCGGCAGTACTGATTGAATATTTATTTAAACAAATATCAGTATAACCCAACTAGCTGGAAAATCCATGAGTTTGGTTTTGATAGCAGAGCATTTCTCAACAATTTATGTGTGCATGCAAATTTTGGTGCTTTGGATATAGGCTAAAGTATTTGCTTTATATGTATTATTTTGTTTGAATACAAGAAAGCCGGTTTGATTTGTATGTTTCCCCCTTATAGAATTGTTCCAAGGCTCTGTCAGAGATCACGTAGAGTAATTTTTCCCATCAATCTTTGCTGTGCAGCCATGCACGAATGCAGTAGGAAAAAGGGGGCAGAAATCAAATCACTTAATTGCAGCATTTTTCATCTACATCTTTTGTTTTATGGTGGTAAAGGCCCCGGAGTAGCCTACCATGATTCATGGCTGTCACTGCTGCCGTTAGCAGTTCAATCCTTCATTCTAGGCATTTTGGTACTGAAAGTACCTACACAATTACTTTGATGAATATGACTTGTTTGTTTTTTCCCCATTTTTAGCAGAGAGTGGTTGTGCTTAATACAGACATTTAAATAAGATAGTATTCGTGCCTAATGCATCTGCACTGTATTTCAAAAGTTGTGTGTTGAGTTTAACGATAATATTGCCATTGTCACCCAGGTATTTAAGTTTGCTGGGCTTACGGGCTTTTACCTCCTATTTTTATGTTTATATAATGGGAAGGCCTTAAAATAACCCCCAATGTATATAAAAGGAATAACTCACCTTTAAAGATCTATGAGGCTGTGACAGATTCCTACTAAATCTCATTTAAAAAAAAAAAAGTCATTTCATGAGTGTGGCATTACAAAGCCAGAAAACTAGTCTGCCTCTGCATTTATGCCTAGTTGATCATAAAATAATAACATTTTTGGAAATATATGCATGCATCTTAGAAAGTGACTTACAATATTTGCATATTTGGAGAAAATGTCAGTGATGTCAGCAGGGGTTCTGAGAGTAGCTAAATGAGCAAGCTTTTCAAAAATTGCTATTTTATCAACTCTGCACTGTCAGCACAAAATGCAACCTCTTTAAGAAAGAGAAAAGAAAAAGGCAAGTGATTTAATTTCTTCATTAGCTTACTTGCAACTGAATTACTGGTACACCTAGCAGCAGAGAGCTGTGTACTATAAGCTTGAGGAAAACCATTTAGCACCCTTTTTTTGCCCTCATGACAAAATGTGTTGAAATGTTGAGACTCCACCCACTTCTCCAAAAATGAAAGGAAATTAAAATTCTCCAGATACTGAAGAAATGGCAATTTGTCATCACCTTCTCTACTCTGGTACTGTGGTTGAAGCTCACATTTTTTATTCGATAATCTTTCTGGTTCATTCTTTTCATTTCTTTGTTTACTTTTGTTGGCAAGCTCTAAATATATGATTTGCATAATAGTTTGTGCTTAATAAACATGTATACAGCTTAAGGACAGAACATGTTTATTATTTCCCAGAAATGGTAAGAGTGCTCATCGTATTAGTCAAACGAAATTAGTAAAACTGTTCACTAGATATTTGAAAAAAAATCAGCTCATATATAACAATGGATAAACCTTAGACCTAAAATATCCAAATATATCCCTAAAATGATGACAATTAAAATTAACCTGACTTCAAGCCCCGAGTGCAATTGCATTTTAAATTTACTAAATTTGTACTCAAAGTGGGTTTACAACTGGTTTCTTTGTCATGTCATAACATGGCCTACCAAAATTTCAAACCAAGGAAAGATAAAGATATTCTTCTCTTCATTAAAGTTCATACAGAAAAGTTACAGAATCCAAGAATTTTAATTTGTTCTATAAAGATTTATCTTTGGGGCTCTTTTAATATCTATTAAAATATTTCAACTTTAGGTCAAATGTTTCACATTTCATGATAATTTAACTCTGTGAAAATGAATATTTAGAAGTTATACTCTTTAGAAATGAAATAAAACATATTTAAACTGAAATTTTATGTTAGTAACAATAATTAATTTTCAAAACATCAAATTGCCTTTTAGAGTATTGCAGTGAACTTGTGTCCTAAAACTGGAGTCTAATTACTGATCAGTTATGAATGCAAGGATGCCAAGTGATTTTAGTGGTGATAGATAACTTGCATTTTAATAGTACTTTTAGCCAATATTTAAATTTTTCCCAGATAACTCTAAAGTCTCAAAGATGAATATGTTAAGTATATTCCTTAGAAATAGGCAAAGTGCTACTCTGCTTATACCTTTCTTCGTAGAGAAAGCAAACCATCTGATCTTATGTTCTAGGCCCTAAAATAAACTGAAAACAGGCTTCTTGAAATAAATTTGGATTACAATATATAAGGACTTAAGCATGGACAAAAACACAACTCTAATTTTTAAAATTCTAGATGATACTTGCAATAAAATTGTAAAGACTGAAGGAAAGGCCAAAGAGAGACCAATTCATTGACTTCTCTGCTGGACAACTCAGAGATGCAGAGGTAAAAAGCAAAATTGTTTACAAGTTAGATTCAGCACACCCTGTTCCTAAGTCTTGGTGAAGGGGTTGTGCTACCAGACCCCTTATCTGAGCTTTCCCCAAAGCAATTGCTCTGAAATAAATTGCAAGGTCAAATTAAGTTATTGGATGGTAGTTGTCTCAGATTGTGTTATTTAGAATCAGACTGAGACAGAGGTAGGAGATCAACTCTTCTGAAAGGAACAGGTTGGAAGCAATCCTATTGGGCAGGGGAAATTGAATGGCAGTGTATGCTTGGGACAAAGCATCAGCAAACCTGGAGCAGTGCACAGCAGCAAAGCTGCTTGTCAGTGGGTTGTGCATTGGGTCAGAACGGTGAGGCCTCTGGCTCAGACAACAGATGGGAGCTGCCCTGGAGCTGAAAGCTGGGTCTGAGTGCTGGATGCACTTCCTGTAGCTGGGCAGCACACACTTCCTTACAGGGGGATATTGAGGGGTGCATCTCAGTGTCTACCACAGAAGTTAACAAAATTAAACATGTTTTTTTCTAGTAAACTTTGTAGGGCCTTTGGTATTTGAATATTAATCCATTGTGAAACTTAAAGAGAGGTTGTATTGTACAGTGTTATCAAAAGTGTTTGACCTCAGAATCTATCTATATATTTTACCAAGCATTTCACAGAACTAGTGTTCTATGGATCCTACTTTGGTATCCTCTCCTCTTGTTTGTAGGTTCTGATTGCTACATTTCCTTAATTCATCTTCTTTTCTCCCTTCTCCTCCTTCTACCCCTCCTGCTTCTCATCTACATGCCCTGATTTATGAAGCAGTGTCACTCATAATGCTTACTGCTCAATAAGCAAAGATTTTAAATTAAACAATATACATTAGGAACTTCTGTGGTAACATTTATTGATTAATAATTTCAGGAATGATTGGAATACGCTTTGGAATAGGAATACAGATAATGAATGCATGATGCCAAAACAATCACTTGCTAGGAAAAAAAATCTCAAAGGTATATTATCTTTAGTGACATCAACCCAAGATTTGGCCGAATAGTTTTCTACAAAACTAACTGTTTTGGTGTCACATATACACAACTCAGTGAGACTCTTTACATAATTATTCAAAAAATTGCATGGAATCTAAATTACCCATTAAAGAATTGGAATGGCCATTTGGGAAAAAATGCCATGCTATTCTTTTTAAGTATATAAATGTAAAATGCTAAAATATAAACAGAAGTGAGGGTATACCTATTGCTGAAAATTTTCACCAATATTCTTGTTATTTAAAAATACAGTATTTCTGCCTTGGTCATGAAATATGTCTATGAAGGACAATAAATGAAGTTACATTTATGTTAATGTACAATGTAAATTATTTATATTATTTATGCTATTATTACATTACAAAAATCAGTTTTATAATATTTAAAATCCTAATGTATTAAAGTTTTAAATATACATTTTTTGGGGAAAATTTCTGTTTCTCTTTCTTTTTCTTCCTTTCTTTTTTTTTTTCTTTTAAATTTTGCTCCTCTCTGTTCTTGGTATTACATTTGAAAAAAAAATTGTGAAATTAGAGGAAGCATATGAATTAGAAACTCATTGGAAAGCCAATGTCTCCTTTTTTGTGGATTCAATAAATCCTTATATTCAATTGTTTACTTAAATCATGATTATGTTATATGTGGTGCTAAAATACAGGTTATTCTGATATTATTTTATCTAGGAGAGGAATTTTAGACCTTTTAAGGAAATAACATCTCTTTTCAATAACTGGATATTGAATAACAAGCAAATGTCCTAACAATTTTTGTGAAATAATGGGGTTGATTTATCATAGAACTCGAAGCACCTAGTATTATCAAATGTTTAAATATTTTACTATGATTATCTTAATTTTTCCATCTGTAAGGAATGTTAGGGATTATGGTACTTATGCTTAAATTGCCTTCCACATAATTAAATATGCATTTGGAAATTTCTCCTGTTAGATGACCCTCATGTATATGGGATGCCAGGCAGGTAGAGGCTCTGCTTGAACCTACGTGGACTGGTCACTCAGGGAAGCTTTGTCCCCAAAGGAAAGACCTGATAGCAACACAGCCACATTCATAATGTAGAAACCTTCTCAGAATTTCATCCAACCTCCTAAAATTCTAACTGGAGACTCAGCCTTTGAAAAAATTGTATTGTTTTATTCCTGAACTGGGAGCAATAGAGTTTTCTCAGTGGCATTTTCATTGCTGGAAGGAGAGCTTGAAGTCGACACTGTCTTGACTGTATCTAGAATGGCAATTGGAAATATGTTTGTTTTTCCCTTCTTCTTCACACAGTCAGCCTTCATGTTTGGGTTCAGTTCTCCAAACCAGAAAAGCAGTAACATTGCACACACATTTCAATATCTAGTTATGAGAATAATACACACACACACACACAAACTAAAAAAAACTCACCACTGCATTTGATAAAGTTTAAAATGTCATTCAGGATGCTTATCTTGTGTGTAAGATGGTCTCCCATACTCTACATTCTAATTAAGTAGAGCAGTAAATCAAAGCATCCTGAATGTTTTGTGATGAACAGCTGGATTAAAATGTGCTTGAGAATAGGGGCTGGTGTCCTGTGTGTGTTTTGGCAGGCTGCCTACCTTGGTGCAGCTACAGAGTGCTGGAATGCTTGATAATTTCAGGGCAAGTTAGTTTTCCATGGCTTACAACCTGCTTAATGCAGGGAAGAAAGCTTGTAGCTGTTTTGCCATCTCATCAGGTTGGGATATGGAATAATCACAGTGGTTACCTAACAGTGATGGAAAGCCTGAGCAGCGAGGGAAAAGGGGACTGAAAATCTGAGCATGGGCATTTCAGGTTTGGAAATATGTGCTACCTACTAAAATGAGCTATCGACTAATTCAGGAAGAAATGTTATATGGGCTTAATGTTCATCTTCATCCACACTATAATGAGAAGGATTAGACTGGCTTCCATATGTGGAATATTTATTTCAGCAATACAAGAAAATGTATTTCCCTAATATTTTTTTCTGTATGCACAAGGCCCTAAATTTTACAGATGTGATTAATGTTTTAATTTGCTGTTCTAGTTGGATACAAGTTTGCCATACAATATAAATTACTTACAAAGAAATTTGCTTATATGGAGCTTAATTCATAAGCTGTTTAACCACCTTGTGTGGTATTGCTGCTATTTCTCTGTGGGCTCTGCAGCTATGCAGCTTATTTTAAAAATCAAAGCTATCTTCCTATAGAAAATATTTTGAAATAATTTGTTATTATGAAAAAATAACATAACAATTGTCATTTAGTTGAAATTCTAAACAAAACCAAAAACAGAAAAAAAAAAAAAAACCTTAACAATCACTGTGGCTACCTTTCTAAAAATTCTGAATAAGGCATATATATTACCTGTTTACAAACTTGTTATGTTTAATTTTCACTTTTCCCTGATCTTGTTACTTAGTCATCTCATATTCTTTGGCATGCATTTAGTGTAGGGTAAATAAGATATTGGTAAATATGATGCAAAACCTAGTTTCTCCCAAATTAATTTTGACCTTATTTCACTCAGAATAAAGAATGCATATTTTAGCAATGGAAGATCTTGTCAAAATAGCACTGATCTACCCCTTTACCTGTTCTTAACTTCAGCTCAATGGAAAGTCTCTTCATGAATTAATTAACATCTGTGAATCTAAGTTTTTTCACCAGTAATAGAGGAGTCATGACACTATCCCCCTAATCCACATTTTGCTGCAAGGGCACATCACATAACATGTGTGAAATGCATTGGAAATTTTACATCTTCTGAGAGTTTTGTCTTTGTTATTACTACTAGTACAAATAAGCTTTTTATTCAAATGCCAAAGAAGACCACAGCAGGAAAGGGAATTATCAAAAGAAAGATTCGACAATATGGGAGAGAGGGACAGATTCAGGTTTGTGAGGTCTGATGCATATATAATTCTGTGGGAGGGAATCCTCTTAAATAAAAAAGAGCATAACATTGTGCTTACAAAATCATGTTCAAAAGTGAATATTCATGAATGAGAAAACAAATCACAATGAATGACAGGAGGCTTGGAGATACAGGTCTTATTCTAGTAAATTGAGATAATTCATTAGAAGTGCTCACAGAGAAATGCTGCTTGAATACAGTCCTCCTCTTCTTGGACCCTCTGCAGCTTCCAACCACTTCCCTGCCTTCACCTAGTAACTCGAAGGGTTAATCATTAATTTCACCCAGAGTCAGCTTCTGATAGTTGCTTGTATTGGTAAACACAATATTGATCTTTGTTAGTTTTGCCACTTATTTTTTATAACTCACTCCATGCTTCCTAGGTTGTATAAAAATGAAAAGTGCTCAGACCAAAGAATGGTAACAGAAGAGCAAGGCAAACATGTAAAAGAAATGAAGGGGAGCTGCATAGTATTGAGTAGCTTGAAGATAAGTAATCATATTTTCCCAAGCAGCTTAAGGATTAATTTGTAAGACCCCAAGAATAGCAGATGCCCATGTCTGCTGGTTCTAGGTGTCTTAGTGTCCCGGTTGTGTGTAAACGTATACAGAAACACATAGTCATTGCTTGACCCCATTTACAACAGGACAATTTGCTTGCTATATTTGAGTAGACAGTATGGAAGGTACATTTCTAAGAATTGTTTATGCCCTAAAACACTGGACTCCATAGCACAGTGTTATGAGTTGCAATGCACTGCACTGCTACAGATTTTCTTAAATGTATTTATTTTTCTGGCTTTCTTTCTGCATTTGCTGTTCATTTTTAACAAAGGCTATTTTGTAAGTTCTCCTTATTACTTAATGAAATGGGAATAGAAATAATAGAGACAATCGAAATCCCATAGAACCCCAAATTATTAGTCACTTACTTAGCCTTAGCTCTTTCTTCCCTATATTGACAAATATAGGGAAATTTTCAAAAGTGTCAAGTTAACTAAAAAATCTCTATCGAGTAGTTACAAAAGAATATAGGAAAAATCTCTATCGAGTAGTTACAAAAGAATATAGGAAGCTGGGAATCTATCATTCTGAATAAATTACAGCTTTATAATTAGATTTTTTACATTTTAGAGTGATGATTATATTACAGAAAATCATTGAAAACATATCTGATTATTTTATGAAGTGTAAGAAGATTAGTGTTCTCTGTATTAATGTACAAAATAGCTGTGATTTTATTGCTTGTCCTTGAACCTCGGAAGATCAGGGTATTATAGTATGTAAGAAAGGGAAGAGAGGGGCTGGGTGCAGTGGCTCACACCTATAATTCCAGCACTTTGGGAGGCTGAGGCGGGTGGATCACGAGGTCAGGAGTTCAAGGCCAGCCTGACCAATATGGTGAAACCCTGTCTCTACTAGGGAGCCTGTAGTCCCAGCTATTCAGGAGCCTCAGGCAGGATAATCGCTTGAGTCCAGGAGGCAGACGTTGCAGTGAGCCGAGATCCTGCCATTGCACTCCAGCCTGGGTGACAGAGCAAGACTCTGTCTCAAAAACAAACAAACAAACAAACAAACAAAAAAACAATAGAAAAGAGAAGAGGAAGTTGAGGCACAGATTGGGTAGAAATCTAGAACTCATGAAGGCAGGTAGAAATCAAGAACTCAGAAGCCAAAGCAAAGAGACTAAAGGACTGTATATTCTAACACAGAAGAGAGATTTTTTTTTATTTTAGCCCATGTATAGAGGTCTAGTCATTATAAGCTTGAGCATTATATCAGTTCCATGTTAACTTTACAGCCTCCCTAAGAGGGTTAAAAAAAAGCATTTGTGAATAAGAATTTTATAGAGAAAAGCATAACCCAATAAGAGCGCCTTTCATCAAGAAAAGCAGTTATTGAGGAAGAAACTTATTTAGCTTTTGCAATGCTGGAATCATCGAAGATTGAATTGATCTTTCTATAGCTTTCTTTATTATATACACTGAACAGTGAGTACCAGAACAAGAGCAAAGCTATATTTTTATGAAAACTTAATAATAATAGTGACTTGTATTGAATACCTATTCTATTCTGGGTATCCTTCTAAGCACTTTAAATATATTAAAGCATTTAATTCTCAAAACACTTTTTTCTTCATTTTACTGATGACAAAACCGAGGCCCAGAGAAGCTAAGGAAGTTGCCAAGTTCACAAGCTAATAAGGAGTAGAAGATTAAGGTTTCAAATCAGATGGTCTCGCTGATGAATCGAAACTCTTCATACATTACCTTGTGAAATGCTGGGGACTTAATTCTCCAAATCTTGAGTAGATTATAGTAGAGGTCAAATCAAAATATCCAGACCAAATTCAGAAAATATTGAACTGATTATGTTATACCAGTTCTGTTCAGATTTGTTTTCAGGTCCTAATCTTCTCTTCCTAAGGATACAGTTTCTAAATATCTAAAAATAAATATTGAAAAACATATTAGATTGTTGCAAGAGTAATTGCAGTATTTGTCATTAGTTTCAATACTTCATACCATTGAAAGACTGATTCATATGTCCTTGCCTAAGTCTGTGTTTATTGGCATCCTTGATAACTACTCACTTTGCTTCTTCTTAAAAATTATTTGTTGACAGCAGATTTTAACAATAATTTAAAACAACTGTACCACCTAAATTTTAGTAAGATGTGAACAAAACTTAAGTATATGAATGTAATGGTTTTATAGAAACATAAAGCTAGGGTTCCAGTATTTGAGCATATGGTATAAGATTCATATTTTAAACAAAACTTAGTGACTTTACAAATATATTGCAAGCAGAAATGGAAACAATATCAGCTGAATTAGGTAACTATAATTTGTGGTCCCTAAATTCACAGTTTTAGCCCACAAATCACATGTTCACAATTAAACCTGTTTCATTTCATCTGACTAGTAAAAATTTATTTGGAATCTTTGACATATTTATATTGTGCCTGGAGAACAAGTCAGAATAACAAAGTCTAGTCCTCTGTTTTATTGATTATTCATGCATTATATAATACTCTGTTTTATTTCAAAAAGTGTGTCTTTAACCTGATCATTTATATCATCTTCTTTTTAGGATTGAGAAAGACTAAAATGCAAATGGTCTTAGCTAGAGACACAGAAAACAATAAATTGACTTAGAAATAAAAATAACACTTAAAAATCTTCAATTTGTAGTAAATAACTCTTCTGTACACTGATAATAAATTACTAATTTGCTGTGGAATATATAGGTAATCCACAGGGGTAAAGTAGAAGATGTGGACCCTGGGACAATAAACTCAAAGTGTATTTGAAAGAATGGCCAACATGTGAAGCAATCTGCAAACAATTCAAAGCAGTATATGTAAGTGTAGGATAAGTGAGGAAGAGTTGCTTTGTAGATAGTATATACGTTCTCATAAAGGGACAGTCTCAGTTGTCGTGGGTGTCATGAGCATTTCTCAGCTAAATGAAATTTCAGCTGGTACTTGAGGGAAGAAAAGTACCCTTACTGATCAATAGAGAGGAACTAGGAGAGAATTCTAGGTAGAAAAATAGTGGAATAGAGGACATGATATCAGCAACTTACGGACTTAACTGCACATAGGTGGTTGCTTTAGCCTGTAGGGATGCATATTTAATAAACACAATGATATAATTGAAAATAAATAATGCTATCACTTCAATGAATACAGTTTGTTACTTTCATTTGAAAATAAAATACTTTGAGAGCTGCACCAGTGCAATTAGTACAGTGCAGAGAAATAAATGACTAAAGGTAAAAATCTACCATAGTATTTATATGAGAGCTAAATATTAAAATAAAATCTAGTGTTGAGGTACTAGTTTTCAATTGTCCTGTGACTGAGAGATGTGTTTTATTAACAGAAACTTAAATACAAGAACTTAACAGGGCTGGAGAAATCAGCTGCAATGTTTTAGTGGATTATTAAAAGATTTAATGATCAGTGACTGATTTCTACTTCCTTTTTCATTGATGATAACATGGCAGTGAAATTGCTGCCAGGACGTCTTTCTATAACATTACTAAGAATCGTTGTTTTTAAAAATGGGGAATAAAAAGACAAAATGAGATTAAGATTATTTGTTTGGTTATATAAGCTTGGCCTGATCCTGTTTAGAGTCACTTAGGGGATATGCAAGTTTTTATTTCAAAGTTACGCTATTTGAAACCCTTCGGTGGCATAAACATTTCATTATATAGAAAAGCAGACATGTATACAAACTTAACGTGGCAGAAATATGTTTTCATCTAACAGAGTATGCACAGTAAACACAGAATGAAATATAATCCAAGTCTGATGCTGACATTGTAAGAAGACTGTGGTCTTCTTAAAAAGCAAAGAAAATGTTTTCCCTTAGAAATCAATTACAAACAGGAAGATGGGAGAAGCTCTGTTGTTTTCTCTGGAAATCGTGTGTGTAATAATTGTTTAATTTTTTATTTATAGAAAAGCTACCAAATCAAATTGAATATATCTTTTGCATTTTGAAGACTGTCCAATGAGACAGAGAATTGAATGAGTTACTCACATTGACAACCCAGAGATCGCCAATATCCCTATCTCTTCATTGGTAAACTTGCAGTGTTCCAGGATCTGGTATCTGGTTCTCAGCCTTTCAGGATCAGCAAATGTTTAGGTCAGCACACCAAGAGTTCATAGGTTCCACACAGCTGGATACCCATTTATCATGTTCACAGAGAATGCTACATTAAATATCAAATGACAATTTATCAGTTTACAATGAAAAATATAAATGGTGATCAGTGCAGAATTTTCAAGTTGATCTAACCAAAGCTTGTTCTCTCATTTCAGCAACATCCTTATACAAGAGGCTGAATTATAGACAGTCTTTGGTTTCCTCCCATAGGTGACTAACAACATTTGTTGTGACAGATTTGGCTAGTTGAAACACACTCTGGCCTACCTGTTTTTGCATGGTTGCCCTTATACATCACCAATAATATCTAGGATGATTTTTCAACGTTAATTATCCCTTGGACATTTATGTGTGTGTGTGTGTGTGTGTGTGTGCACACATAGATATGTACACACACACACATACACACACACACGTATATATATATATATATACTCAGAGACATATATAATTAATACTATTATGAGCAGGCTTTAGAGACCCTAATAAATGATGAATCATGTATTTTATAGGTACATTAATGTGATACAGAAAATACATAATACATTCAACATAGAATGTTTATCCCATATATTAAAAGAAAATATAGAAATTATTTATTGATATTCACTGAGTAATAACTGGATAATCTTTATTAATATAAGTGGAAGATGGAGTGAAATTAGCAGTTATGCTCATAGCTAGCTTGCTCACCTTCAACTGAGAATTACCCCACCCAAATGATATACCAGGTACCCCCTCCACATCTTTTCCTCGATTCAACCTGATCCACTATGTCCACTGTTAATCTGGGGGTAAATGCTTGATCCAAATCTGCTTCATCATAGTTCATGTCCTAGAAAATTGGGAATTTGATGGAGCCTCTTTCTTTCTCTGGTGGAAAATGCTATACAATGTAAAACTTGGGTAGTGCCAGTGGGCACATGGAAAGTGGAGGTCTATGAAGAGTATGCTAATAACACATAATAAAAGCGAAAGAAAATAAATGAAGAAAATAGCCCAGCAGCATTAAAATTTTTAGTTAACATAGCCTCCAAGGTGTACCAGATCCCTGAGCTTCTTGCAATAGTTTAGATTTTCATTTTGAGCATGAAATCCTTGAGTTAGGAAACCTCCCTTTCTCTACTCCCTGCTATTTTTGTGAAGTTAATGAAAGCTGAGTTTCTATTAAGTGGGACTAAAACAATCTTAAATAATATAAGAAAATTATTTGGGAATATTGAAATTTATTTTTTAGTCAAATAGAATTCAGAGTAACATAGTAATAAAAAAATAGTGATAGAGAGAAAAATATATTAGAAGTTACATTGCATTGTATTGATTCATTAAAAGGCCTTAGTGATTAACAATTATATAAAAACCATATAATTCTATATAAAGACTCATTATTCATGTCTTTATATTTGTACCCAAGGGAGACATATATATTTCTCTATATGGAGGAATATTAATATTTAATGAAATATTGATTTTTTATTACTCATAATTGAAAGCATTGTATTTGTAAGGTAATCTCTACTTACTAATAAAAACTTAAAGGAGATGGTATTGCAATATTTTCTTATTAGAATCTTAGTAAGTAGGGTAGTTTTTTGTTTGTTTACTGATTGTAAGTAAGCACATTTGCTAAGTGTGCACCATTTCCAAAGCAATCTTCTAGATACTGAGGGTGAGCTAGAAATAAAATGAAATATATAACTTCTAAGAATTTATAGGATAAGTTCGTACGCTAGTTCTTTCAATCTGCTATAACTGGGTAATTTATAAACAGAAATTTGTTGTTGACAGTTCTAGAGGCTGGGAAGTCCATGATCAAGGTGTCAACAGATTTGGTGTCTGCTGAGGGCTCACTATCTGCCTCATGGAGATACCTTCCAGCTGTGTCCTTAAATGGCTGAAGTCAAAGACCCTCAAACCTCTTTTATAATAGCACTAATGTCATTCATGAGGGCTCTTCCTTCATGATCTACAAGTTACCCACAAAGGCCCTGCCTCTTAATACCATCATCTTGGAGGTTAAGTTTCATCATATGAATTTTGGGGGAAAACGCACTTAGTTTGCAGCAGTTGATAAGCTTCAATACATGTTTTAAAAAAATACATAGTTCTGCATATAAACAACTGTTTGTTAGCATATTTAAAGCATCTAAATCCTCAATAAAACACTGATGAATTTGGAGTGGAGTAAATTGTGGGAATTCTGCAATAAAAGTTTTTGTATCACTTTGAATGAAAAGAAAGACATAAATTGATGATCCACTGTGTATGTTATACAACTGTATATGTCCATTTAGTTGCTGTCCCAGATGGAGATAGTAAACTAAAGAACCCAGCTCAGTTATAAATGCTTTTTCCAACTCAAAGCTGATCAATAGACTGCCCCTTCTGCCTAGAACAGCTTTTCCGTACCTGATTCCACCATGCCCCACCCCTTAACACCTCACCCTTAACTCTTGACTTAACTCCTGCTCATTCTTCAATTCAAGCTGATGAACTCTCCTTCAGAGAAACTCCTAAAACTGACCTGGATGCCTGTCAAGGACAGCCTCTTCTTGCCCCATGCTAGAATGGTCTCACTCACCTTAAAATTTCTGTTTGTTGACAATTCTGTCAATACAATGTGAATTTCTAGAGTAGAGATTATATTCATTTTTGACATACTATTATCAAATTAGCATAGTACATTGATATGGTTTGGCTGTGTGCCCACCCAAATCTCATCTCAAATTGTAGCTCCCATAGTTTCCAGGTGTCATGGAAGGGACCTGGTGAGAGGTAATTGAATCATGGGGACTGGTCTTTCCCATGCTGTTCTCATGATAGTGAATAAGTCTTATGAGATCTGATGATTTTATAAAGTGGCATTCCCCTGCATATGCTCTCTTGCCTGCTGCCATGTAAGACGTGACTTTGCTCCTCAATCACCTTCCACCGTGATTGTGAGGCCTCTCCAGCCATGTGGGACTGTGAGTCCATTAAACTTCTTTCCTTTATAAATTGCCTAGTCTTGGGTATGTCTTTATTAGCAGCATAAGAACAGACTAATTAATACATAGAATACAGTTTCTCAGTAATAAATAAAGTAGTAGTGACTAAATGCATCTAGGAATTTTGATTAAAAATTACCAGATAGGTGGTTTGCATTAAAGGAAAAATAGTTGACTTAAGGCTGAGGAAACACAAAGCTGTTCTGACAATTCAAGCTAAGGATTTGGTTATTATACAGAATCATAAAATAATACATTGGTTAGAAGGGATCTTATATTACTTAAATTACCTCACAAATGATAGACAATAGTGAGGCATGCTATGATATTTGTTGGAGAGATTATAAATCTAGAATAAATAGCACAATGCTTCTGGCCTACATAGCATACCAACATGAGAATCATAATTAGGAACAAGATATTTCACATGAGTAACTGTAATGGGAACAACAGGGCAAAGTTTGCTTCCTAGGCATTGGAAGTAGAACATCACAACCAAATGGCAAGCCAGAGGCCAGAGATAAGAAATTAGTCATTTATTCTGCCTAGCAGACTGGTGTCCTTGCTTTCCCACCACTTCCTTTAAACAGACCCTTCAGGCATTTGCCTGAAAACTTAAAACTCATGCCCTATTCCCTTTTATGTAATGCTCATTGCTGTGTGTGCTCTCTCTTTCTCTCCCTCTGCCTGATTTCCTCCCTCCCTCCCATACCCAGGATGAAGGACTGCCCTCCTGACTCACTGTGTCCTCCCTGCTTAGAATCTGTAAGTCAAACCCTGAACTTGTTTAGTATTGTGATGGTGAGTTGAATTTGTGCCTTCCATCTGAAGAACCAGGGGTTACCCCAACCCAAGTTTTCCCCATAGGGAAAGGGGTGGGCAGACACAAAGTGGGCTTCTAGTGTCAGAGCATTGGTCAGGCAGTCATAAACTAGACATAAGTCAGACTAGCCACAAGGCCATTTGCTAGTATAAACAGGTTTCCCATGTGAGGGACCCCCTGTTATAGGTAGGACAACTAGGTATTGGGTCATCTGCCAGGCCAAAGAAGAATCCCACAGAAGGCTGGATGTACACCCATATCCAGCTCCCCAGCATTTCCTATAAAGGCAGTGCTGCTAACTGCTCTGGTACTGGAGCCCTAGTTTAGCTGGGGGATCTTAAAACAGTAACCTAAATGTAAGCATGGTGTTCTACAGTCATTATATTGTGGTTAACTGGGCACTTGTCCACTTTAGTTGGAAAAAAGAATAACATTTCATGTAATTGTTATTAATAATACTTTAATGAACAGCTCCACTGTCCTCTTTAATTTTTTTCTTTTAGAATAAGTTATTTTGATTCAGAAAATACTACTGAATGAGCAGGATTATTCTGCCTGATTTATGAGGCCTTTTAAATAACAGAAAACCCTTCCAATCAGAAAGCACTACTGTGAATTTAAGATTCACAGTCTGTAATGAGGACAAAACACTGAACTGTCACTGCACACAGGTTAGAAATAAACTGCAATAACTTCCCTTTTGTATTTCTGCTTGAGTATAGTATAAGAATGTAACCTTTTGTATAAGTATTTGATTGATTATCCCTAAAAAGACTATTTTAAAAGAGGGCAAAATAGGAGACTTGGTCTTAATTAATAAGGGGAAAATATTGAACTTGATTCTTAATTTCAGTTAACCAATTTGCTTAAAGTATGAATTTCCTTATATGTGTGTTATACTAGAATGCATATTAATTGCATCGGCTGATGTGTGTTTGTGATAATGTGTGGTTAGAATTATGCCTATATAAATATAACATATGTTGTATTATTGTAATTATGAAATGTATTAGGCATTAGAATATATAAATTACATAATAAATACCCTACTCACCCTCAGAAATAAACAATGATGTTATAAGATTCTTCAACTCAAATGTCAAAATGTTGATAGAGTATACACGTTGACTGAAATTGCTATGAATTCGAACCTTTATCCGTATTGATATCGTTAAATTTGTTCCCTAAGTGATTTTAACAGTCCAACAAGCTGAAAATATGTGACTGTAATCTTTATATCATCAACACTTGATATTTTTAGAATCTCGATTTTTTTGCCCTATTTATTGGGTGTGAAATTATATCCCATTGGACCCTTTCTTGATTACTAGGGACAGTGTAGAGGAGGTGGAGAGGTTCAGATCTCCTCTATTGTTAATTGTCTTCTCAAATTATTGCTTTATTTTAGTACTTTTCCTGTATTTATTTCTATGAATTTGTCATATGCTGTGGATAACCAATTCTCTGTCTTGTATATGCTTTGCATATATTTCTGCCAGTCAATTCTTTTTACTTGAGATAGTGAATATGCAATATTCTTTAGAATTTTCTACAAAAATTACTACATTTTTGTTTTTCATAGTGTTTAATACACCTGTTGTTAGCTATTAGTGTAAACAAGATTATAAATTTTTACATGAATGGACTAATTTTGTTCAGCACTATTGATTGAATATGCTGCCCTTTCCTCATGAATTTTCACATCTAAGTCTGATATGAAGGAGGAGAAGAAAATCTTGGAAGGTCAATCCACGTTATACATTGAACTAGATTTACAGATACCATAATTTTAAAGAATTCTTGGAAAAGACACTAACAACTTTGTAGCCCAAATGATCATGAAGATTACAGAAATACAAAAATATGAAACATTGAGGCAGCAAAGTCAAGTTGAAATGCAATATGAATTGATAAAAATGAGAAATGTTTTAAGATATTTCATATACTTCATTTTTTTCAGAAAATTACTCAATTTTACTTTGGTTTCTAAATGACTGTAAGAGGTAGAAAGAGCGTATTCTTCAAAGGAATTTTGGGGAAAAAAAAGAAAAAGAAAAAGAAAATTGTTAAGTGATAACACATGAGTAGCATTGAGCATCCAATGCAGTACGATAACTTTCTCCTGGAGGGAAATCTTACACCATAGCTACTTTCTAATGCTAACCTGAAAAAAAATCCTGTAAGCATTCTCTTAAGATTGAATTTGTAGGAAAGAAACCAGTAATTTCTTAATAAAACATAAAAATTATCATAAAATTTGTGTCTTTAGCTAAAACTTCAAATTTCTACTCTCTTCCATTTTATGTAAGTATGAACAAAAAGCAAATGCAATTGTGAAAAAACATCTTGAATAAAACATTTTGAAAAAAGGAGTTGAGTGGGGAATTAGGCGAAATTTATAGTAAAATTATTATAAAAGTACAATTTCTTTTGTATATTTGTAGAAATATTAAAATTAACATGGAAGTTATTGATTATGATATCCAGTCAGTTAAGAAATGTAATTAATATGCTGCTTTAACAGACTTGATTTTGGGTTTTAAAGTATATTTTTGTTGAACACAAAAAATTTTTTTAAAATTCCATTGGGATTCATACACTTTATGACTATGTGTCCTTGTATTAAATATGTTAATCTGTGATAAAAAATGATCAGTTATTTGAAATTATCATTATTTGAAAAATTACAAGACTAATATTCATACATGGTTATTTATCCATATATTGGTAATTCCTGTCATTACAATTTCTCCAAAATGATCCTTTAAACCTTTTGGTGGTTGATTTAATCAGTGAATCTAATGTGTGACGTTTTTTGAGTTAAGGTACTCACAATAATTTTCTTCCAATTCAATAAAATTATTGGAAAATTTATTGAACAAATGAATTTAAATACAAATCAATTTTCCATTTTTTTGTTTTTTGGTCATTGCTGTTTTTTGAGACAGAATCTCATTCTGTTACCCAGGCTGGAGGGCAGTGGAGAGATCTCAGCTCACTGCAACCTCCGTTTTCCAGGTTCAAGTGATTCTCCTGCCTCTGCCTCCTGAGTAGCTGGAACTACAGGCACACACCACCACACCTGCTAATTTTTGTATTTTTAGTAGAGACAATGTTTCACTGCATTGGCCAGACTGATCTCAAAGTCTTGACCTCAAGTGATCCACCTGCCTTGGCCTCCTAAAGTTCTGGAATTTCAGGCATGAGCCCCTGTGCCCAGCCTAAGGCTATATATTCTGAAATATTTAGCAATTTCTCTACCAGCAGGGCTATACATTGCCTCATTAAATATATATGAGTATACTTAGAAGTTATCGTCATATTAATTTTATGTTACATGATTGAAATAATGCCAGTAATGTATCATCCTACTCCAAACATTTGTACTGTGGCAATTATTTTATTTTTGTTGCCATCGAAAATATATTGGGCTAAGAAAATTTTAATGCCCAATATATTTTCAATGGCAACAAAAATAAAATAATTTTCTTAAATAGGCAAATGCCTCACCAATCCACTGAGAAGAGATTTCTTCAAGACACTTAGAAAGGCATTCTTAGCTCCTAGCTCATAGAGTTGTTGTGAGATTTAAATGGAAAATAATTCACAAACATCAAGTTTGGGACATAATGTTCTAAAATATTTGTAATTAATATTGTTATACAATCAGCTAAAATTAAAGATAAGCTATCATTCATAAAGCCATGATCTCATCCACAATTGTATTTGTTTACTTTTTCTAACTCCATTTCCTATCTATAGAGACATTATCATCTTGTAGTTACACTTTTCTCTTAAACTTAAAAATGTATTTTATGAAAACCTATACATATTGCTAAATAGACCAGAATTTTAATATTTAATGTCAACATATAAAATAACATGAATATTTCTATTTGCTTTCTGAATATTTAAAAAATTTCAATATCATCAATACTTCTAACATTAACTTCTCTTTCCATCCCACCATTAGGGAGTAAGATGATTTTAAAATCAAGCTTGATAGAATAATGTTACTTCATTGTTGTTTAAATTGCAGTCTAAATAAATAAACATAGATAAATACAGATTTATCTACAGATTTATATCTATATATAGATACCTTTATAGATACATATTTACTTATGATATATCTGAATATATTTCTTATCAATTTTACAATTGATTTATATAACATATAAATTCTGTGGCCACAGTTGCTGTAAATGTTTTTACATAGGCCAAATTCCTTCTTACTATGAAAACTTATAAAAAGACTTTCTGTATAGTTAAATGTATCTTTTGCTTTCTAATTTCTGCTATCACATCAAATCCTAAAATTACCATCTCTTAGGAGGGCTTATAATTTTCTCATTTTTTATGATTTAAATACTTTAAATAATTGAAATTTATTTTGTTGTTCATCTATATGTGTATTCACTAATTTTATTTAATTTAAAGAGCATTGTGCAAAAGTTATCTTTTTTCCACTATATTGAGACTTTCCCATTTTAAAATATGATAACTAGATAGAATTTACTTTTATTTAGAGTAGATATAGATAAAAGAATAGAAGCTACTTGTAGCTTTTTATTCTATTTATTTTGGAATCTATTTTTTAATACCACTTCTATTTTCAACTACTTTGTTGCTATTTCTGATGATTGAATCAAATGTGTTAAGACTCTTACATCCTTAGGTTTTCTTTCATAAATTTGCATAATTAAAAAGTAATTCATATCAATACCTTAATTCATTCAAAGTAAGGGTTAAATATGACAGTTCTTTCAGGATTATAAAAATCGTATATAAATTTTAAATTTGGACTTACTCAAACTATGACAATTAATGAATTTACACCACCATGAGATAGTTTCTCAACTTAAAAAGTAAGATGGTTATATGGAATTTTAAACTTGGTGTAAGGGATACCGATCATTTTATAAATTAAACAACAGCAAACAATCTCTTATAGGAACAGAATTTTTTCTCTTAAAAAATTCTTTTGAAAAGCTACAAATAAAAATACTGTTATGTCAAAGAAGGCTTATATTCTACTAAATACTTACTTTTGGAAACTAGCTGACCTGAAGACCCTACCTACTTTGAATCCAAATTTTTCTTTCATAATAGTAGCTTCTCAACCTTTTGGCCTGCTTCCAAACTTTAGAAAATTTCATTCAATGTTCAGCTTAAATTAGAAAATACCTAGCTAATTTTATGGAGATGTTTTCTACACTTGTGTATGTATGTGATAGGACTATAGTCAAGAAAAAAAAAAATGGGGAGAAATGTTTTCTAAAATGGGATGACTTTAATGAAACTGCTCAGTCTGTATAACAGTATCATGTATTTTACTTGAATGAAGTTGTTAAACAAGATCTCTGTTTACATATACTGTTGTGCAGTTATCAACCCAATCAAAAACTCGCTCATTGTTTTTTAATTCAAAAGTGATTAGTAAATGCTGAGAAGTCACCTTATCTCAGTAAAACACAGGTACCAACTCAGAGTAAATATTTTGGTAAACAATTATTCTGTCCTTGCATATTCAGCAGCGTGCTAAATTATGCATAATCTTGCATAAGTAATAAGTGAAGGTAGCTTAAATTCAGCTTTTTTTTTTAACCTGACCTATTTCTTTCAGTACTGTTAGCTGCTTAAATCATGTATGAGCTTTCTGTAAAGCTTCAATGAGTAGCTCGGGTAGAGAAACTTCAGTAATAAATTTCAGGAGAAGACAAGTTTTTTGACAGGCATAATGCAACACATACAGAGTCTGGAACTCACACTCTGGGAATTTAAAGCAATCCTTGCAAAGCAGCTTTTCCCTGTTACATTAATAGAGAAAATGAAGTATGAAAGTCCTCAGGAATTACTGCTAGGTGTAATTTAAATAATTTACTAGAAGACAGTTCAGCACATGCATAGAACAGGGGCATACAGAGTTTGCCATAAGCAGTTTATAAATAAACTATATTCTGCTGAAGTAAGTCAAGCATAAATTATATCTATTCCTTTTGTGGCTGTACCCCGTTCCTCATTGTAATAGTTATTTAAAAAAAAATTTCTGGGTTATGACCTTCTCGTGGAAATCACAGACATTGCCTGCCTTGTACCTTGCTGATGTGTTTCCTTGTGGTTAATGGTTTGGTGGCTATGAGATCAAAGTAAAATTACTATTGCTGGAAATAAAGAAAAAATGCATTACATATCTGTAAACAGAATTCCGGAAGAATTTCTTATCCTAGTTTGGGGTGGAGGAGATTTGTGGCCGGAGACCATTAAGGGGATTCTGGCTATTTTATAAAGGTTTTACACCTTAGAGAGAGAGGAAAGAGAGAGAAAGATATTTTCCATTTTGTGCTTCAAATATTATGCCTTAAATTATCAAACCAAAATAAAAATGTCAAAAAGAATTATATATATCATGAAGACTCAAAATTATGCTGAAATTATTGGTAAAACACGCATATGGAGGTTAAAAAGCTTCAATTCATAGAGTCTTGAGTTATTAAAGAGCAGATGGGCTGTAATGGCAGTAAAGGTTTTCCTCAAATATACTGCTGGTTCTTTGGACAGAGACTTTGTTCAAGGAAGATAATCTCAAGTGCTTGCTCTACTTAAGCTATCAGATTTTAAATTATTGTTGTGTGACTTTTACTTTCACTTAGCTTTCTTTTGATCAAGAAAATAAACCTCTTGGAAAATTAGTATAGATTAAGAAGCGAATAGCTATAATCATGTTACATAAGAAATACAGAAAGATAACGTTCAATCTCATAAATTCACTTTTATATACATATAAATCACACTTCCTGTGTTGTCTTTTGGAGTAATATTCACTGAAGTTTCTTAGCTCCCATATACATGAATATGTATATGTACTCATTTGATAGATAGATAGATGGATAGATAGATAGACAGACATCAGAGTTAAAATTTTGTCTGGGAATTCATACTGTATATACAGGAGTTATAACTAGAACTTAAATGTGACATAGAGGGAATAGTGGGGAGCATAAAACACAATACTGCAATTATGATGCTTTTATTCTCAAGATAAGTTTTGTAATAATAGCCTCATAATTAGAAAACACCTGAATAGAGTAAAGTATTTTCTGAGCCTTAATCTGGAATGTGGAATGAAAATACACTTTTATTTGTCTTTAATGGAGCACAAAGACTTGATATAGTTGCCAAACATACATTCCAGTTTGGGTTGTGATTTATTTACTTGATCTTCACATGTTATTCTATGTCTTCATTAAGGTAAATTGCTTATGGTGATGGGTCTGCATTGAAAAGCTTGGACCAGAACCTGAAAATTAGCATCTGGCTATTATGGGTTAGAACCTGTAACCCTAACTCAGTGCTATAACTAGCTAAATTAAACAGCTACAATGGATATATCTCCAGTAGCATAATTAAGAAAGTTATATAAAACTCCCTGATGCTTATTTGGGCTTGTACTTTCCTGAATACAGGAAGAAATGAAGAAATTCTAAAATATTTTTATCCTTGATAGGTAAACAAGATCAACATGTGTGAAATTATAGCTAGAGATTATTGCTAAAATAATTTATAATTTTCTATATGCCTCATTCTCACAAGTTGGGTACATTTATATATAGCTATTGTAGATGCTAGTCTCACAATGTAGTTTGAGAAATGCTGAAATATTCTCTGCATTTAGATAAGGGAATTTAAAAACTCAGAAAATACTGTTCTAATATTAAAAGGAAATAATATAAGAAATATAAAAGATAAATGCTTTAACACTAATATTCATATAAGAGTAAAGCATGAGTCTATGAGTGTGAGTGTTAAGTACAGTATTTGTTGATTGGATATGGGTGGCAAAGTTGGGAAGGGGTAAAGGACTAGTGGTGCTTTGCGGTGCTGAGGAAGGGAATCTCCATTAGACCACCAGGGGGAATCCTGAGAAATGGGAGCTATGAAGAGGTCCACCAGGGGGAATCCTGAGAAAAAAGAGCTACTGAGAGGTCTGAGGGTTAATGAAAGGATGGGGCATATGTCCAAGTTAAAGAAGGTGGTGTCAGAGGAATATAACAAATTCACAGCTCCACAGTTTTGACTTTGGCCAGTCTGGGGTTGGCACAAACTCAACTTCCTATCATTTTGTTTAGTGACTTATAAATCTGCAACGAGAACACATAGATAATAGAATCCTTCCTTATTAGTTGATAGATTTGACACTTGTATGAAAATCTAAGTCATTTATTACTCTTATAGGAATCATCCCTCCAAGGTAGCTTCTTTTTCAGTGATTGTTTCCATGTTAACATGTTGAACTTGTTACTCTAATGGAAAATCTGGCAGCTCCTCTCATATTACAATATGAAAGAAATATCCTACAAGAGAAAGAAATCAAGTTAAGCAACATGCACAGATGCATTACAATCTACCATGTAGCCACTTAATATAAGATACTTGTTTGTATGGATGTGTGTGTGTGTGATATTTGACTTTTTTTAATAGTTGTTTGTTTAGTTGGCTATGATGAAGATTTTCAAATGATAGAAGATTCTCAGAAATCACAGCATGGTTAATGCCAGGTTTTCTACATACAGGAGGTTTACCCAATATCTTTTTCTACTTTGGCTCATTGAACTCAAGAAATTCATTGTGGTTAGGCAGAAAACAGACATTTTAAAGAAAAAAGCCCCTGTTTTACTACTCTCAAATAAGGTGACTGTGAATAAATCGATTTATCAATCCAATTAACAACAGGAGTTTAATAAATAGGACTTTGTAAGTTTTAGAGAAACCCTTTATTCAGATTCAGGAATTCTGGTTTCAGTCTCATTTCTGTCCCTATTATAGACTCCAAGAAATCTACAGTTTTAACTTATTTAAAAAAACTTAATCAATATACTTTACAAATAAAATAACAAAAAAGTAACTGAATATCAATATACCATAGTATTATTTTTATTTGTCCTATTTTATAAAACACTGTAGAGACTGAGTGAATACAGAATAAATGGAAAGGCCTTTTCTCCTCAGTGTTAATACAGCTTATCGCAGTAAAATGCATGAAAGAATCAAGCATTTCTTCTATTTATGCTACATTTCAAAAACTAAATTTTAGTTTACAGTTAGCAATGCTGGTATAGCAAACAATATCTTGTTTCTCCATTTACTTATCTCTTAATTCAAGTAATTTTACATAAGCAACAATGGGGTAGGTACAATGCACCAATTACTGAGTTTACTATGTACCAGAAACTAGACTGAGGCTGTTTGAAATTACCTATGACCTGGAGTTAATCATCAGTAGAAATTGTATAGTGTAATGCATATTAGCATTGAAACTAGCATTGGATTAGCCTTTGGAAAAATTTTCCTTGTAAGATTCTTCTTTTTATGCATACTTTAACAGTAAGCTCTATGTTTCCAATCACTTCTACAGTAAAATGTAACTTGTGACTTATGCTATTAATTAATAAAAAATGTTTCTTGAATCTATAATTGGAATCGGTTAGATATATTGTTATAATTTTCTTTATTTATTCCAATTCTGCTTGAATTAGCTGTAAATAGTAAAAATATAGCATCAAGTGAACTCTTTTAAACAATGTTCTTCAGAAATCCATATTTTTATTATAGAATTCAACCTTCAGTAGATTAAATTATGTTAACATGAAATTTCTTCTGAATATGCAATAAATAGGTTGTAGACCTGATAAAAATAGCTTAGTTAAAAGAATTCCATTAACATCATCACAATGATAGAGAAAATAATGTGCAAAATAGAGTCACTGTCATGATCCTGACCTTGTGATACAAATTAAAATAAAGAAAAGTGTCATATTTCTCTGTGGTTCAACTTGGGTTCATGTAGTAGAACTCTGACAAAAGCAAATGTTTTGTCACTTACTCTGTTGCCAAGAACACTTTAGTGCATAATTAATGATAATCCACTCCTTAATGTGTGTATATGAATGAACACAAAGTTGTTGCTGGTGCCACAGAAACAATATCATTTTCAATGTGAAGAGAGCAGCACAATTTCTACTAAAATAATGAGCTGTGGAAAGTGTAACGGAAGGTGTCAGGAGCACAATAAATGTGATTAGAATGGACAAGAAGAATGGTATTCAACACCATCAGGATTTTTCTCTTAGAAAAAAAGTAAGTCCTTGAAGGGTTTCCTTGGGCCTTCTCACCATGTGGTCTGTAAATATCATGAAATATGCAGTCTGTTGCTTAGTTTGCATCTCTGTCTTGCAAGCTGACCCCTTCTCAAATTGACCAACAGTATCTGGTGTTCTCTAGGGCAGTGCTTACTACTTCACTGTGCATATACATCACTCGAGGGAGGTTAACGGTATACTTTAATTCATCAGATCTGAATTAGAGGTGAGGACCAAGATTCCGCTTTTTAAACTAGCTCCCAAGCGATGCCATTTTTTGCTCATCCATGGATCGTACTTTGGCCTCTTCTCAGCCAACACCATTTTCATGGACAGTTAATCAACTGCCATGATTTAATGTACCTGCATGTTCGCGATTTGTTATTCCTTATCCTCAGTCTCAACTCTTCTATCTTCAAAATTGTTAATTTGACATATGAAAAACTAAGCTCATTGTGGTCATCCTGAAACCCGATCTTCCTGCTTTATGCTCTGTTTATTATATTAATGATATCATCATTCCTCAGGTCGCCAAAGATGGTCATATCATTCCCATTTTACAGATACGGCTTTGAAAATTAGGTAGTCTCTTAAAATAGGTCTGCTAGTAAAAGTAGTCTGTTTAAACATGTGTTACCTGATTTCAAAGAGTGTGCTCATTTACTGTATATGATTATCTCTTTCTAGAATAACTTTCCCTTTCTTTCCCACAGATAAACTATACTTGTTCATAAAATGTGTTTCCTATGTGAAAGTATCTCCAGTTTTTCCAGGAAGCATAACATCCTCCTTCCTCTCTGATTGTATGGAAGTTTAGTATCCACTCCTTTCAAGGAACACATCACAGTACATTTCAATTGTTGGTTGGGTTGCCTGTCTCCTCTTATCTCCAAGTGTGAGCTCCTTGAAGTTAGGGACTGTGTCTTATTTATCTCTCAATTATTTTAATTAGAAAAAAAGAAATACTCAATTGTTTTAAAATTTTTTTAATGATATGAAAAATATAGGAAAAAAAATTCCTCCTCCAAATTCCTCTCTCTAAATCTCATTTCTCTGCATTTAGGTAACCACTGAAAATAAGTAAAATTATACAGAAACACAGAGAAAAAAAAGAAAATCAATCTTCCAAATACTGTTTCCAAATCCCGCTCTGCATTTGGGTAACCATTGTTATTAGTTTGGTGTGCAGTTTTTGAAAAGGTTATCTATGCACAATTATTTTTATACCTACATATAATCTCCATCTCTGCCTCACTATAAGCTTATATACATAAACACATAGTTTGTAAATTGAATGATGTGCACATTATTGTGACTTGTTTTTAGTTGCATTAGCAGTATATCTTGAGTAACTTTGCATGTTTTTATATCACATATATGTGTGTATATATATATAATATTATTTTTAAAGATTATAAATCAATCATTAGTATAGAGTTATAATGTTTTAATCATTTACATATGTAGAGAGAGATAATTTAAATTTTTAGTATTTTACAATGCCATGTAAAATTGAAAAAAATATTTTATTGTTTTCATCCCTGTACAAGTATTTCTCTATAATAGATATCTAGACTTGGCATCCCTAATTTAAATATATATGTACACAATGTTGATACATACAGCCAAATTTTCTGCTAAGAAGCCCATACCACTTTATACTGACAAATAGAATAGTCATGATTTTTTCCTAAAACATTTTTTCCCTCAGCCACACTAGGTCTTATCAAAACTGTTAATTTTTACTAACAAAATGTGTGAAAAATTATACCTCAGAATTATTTATTTTTTTCATTTATCTGATTACCTGTGATCTTAGTATTTTTCTGGAAATGTTTTGACTGAATATTTTCTCTGTGATAGCTATTGTCACTGTTTGGTCATTTTTCTTTGGGTTCTTTTCCTCATTTGCAATGATTTGCAGAAGTTCTCCATATGTTCAAGATATTAATGCATTTTTATGTGTTACAAATATTTTTCTCAGTCTTTAAAAATGTATTTAAAATGTATTTTACATAAAACATTTTTAATTTTTGTGTATCCAGCTTTCACATTTTCTATTATTTTATCTTTATGTGTATTGTTTTATTGCTTATATCTATTTTACTTCTTTAGTTCCTTGTTTATTTCACATTTATTATGCTACTTTACATATAATAAGATTCACCATTTATAGGTATATACTTGGATGAGTTTCATTAAACATAAGTAGTTTCATAACCACCACCACACTGATGATATAGAATGTTTTGTTTTTGTCCCAAAGTGAACTTATTCCCCTTTTATTCAATCGCCATCCCCCTGGCAACCATTTACCTGACTTCTCTTCCTATTCCTTTATTTTTCCATTATGTAATACAAATAGGGTCATTCAGTATGCAGGCTTTGGTAATGATTTTTAAATTCATCCATGTTGTGCATATTTCAGCGGCTTATTCTTTTTTATTGCTGAATAGTACTCTGTTACAAAGACGAACCAGAATTTCTCTTATCCATTCACCAGTTAATGGATATTTGGGTTGTTTCTATGTTTTGGCAATTATAAATAAGTTATTATATAAAGTCATTACAGGTCTTTATGTGGACAAATATTTTCATCTTATTGGTTAAATAACTAGGAGTGACATTACTGGGCTTTATAGTTAGCTAAGATGCCTATAACATTTGTCATTTTCACTAGCAATATGTGAGAGTTGCTGTCATTCCTCATCCTTGTCAGGACTTGATATTATCAGGTTGTTTGTTGGCTCAGCCATTTTACATGAGTAGTAATATTTATTTGTGGCTCCGCTTTGCATTTCCATAAAGACTAATGATGATGAGAATCTGTCCATATACTTATTTCCTATCTGTACCTCTGGATAGAAGTGTCTGTTCAAATTTTCCTCCTTTAAAAATATTATATTGTTAGTTTCCTTATTTTTGAGTTGAGAAGTTTTTCTGGATACCAGTTCTTTATCCCATATGTGTCTTGCCAGTATTTCCCTCCAGTCTGTGCCTTACTTTTTTTTTCCATTTTTTAATGCTCTTTTTCAAATTTTCTTAATTTTTAGAAGTCCAATGTCTCCAAAGTTTCCTTTATGCTTGCTTTCGATATTCTGCTTAAGATAAGCCAAAGTCACAATGATGACTTTTCAGGTACATTTTCTTTTAAATTAGTTGTTTTAGTCTTTACTTTTGGATCTAGGATCTATTTTTAGTTTTGTTTCATATGGTGTGAAGTGATTATGTGGGTTCATTTTCTGCCAGGTGTCCAGTTGTCCTACCATGATTCACAGAAAAAAAACATATTTCTCCATTAAAATATCTTGACACTTTTGTCACGTATCAATTGAGCATCCATGTTTTATTATTTATCTATGGATTACCACAAAATTTACTGGCTGCAAACATTAAATATTTCTTAGCTCACATTTTTTTGTGTGGGTCAGGGATCCAGAATCCAGAAGCAGCTTTACTACCTAGCTTTGCTAAAGTTTTTACAAACTGCAATTAAAGTTTTGGCTAGGGCTTTAAGATTCAAGTTGAGTCAAGACTCAAACAAGGCAGGATCTGCTTCCAAGCCTATTCACATAGCTCTTGGCAGGACTTAGGTCTTCAAAGAATACTGACCAGAGATACCAGTTCCTTGCCAAGAGGGCCTCTCCATAGAGATAGCTGGCTTCCCTCAGAGTGAAAAATCCATTCATCAATTACTTCTACCATCTACTGAGATGATTCTCTGTTTCTTTTTCAGTCTATCGATATTGGCTGACATTTAATACACTGACCAAATTTTGAATGTTGAACCAACCTTGTATGCCTAGAATAAACCTCAATGATCATAATGGCCATTAATGGAATAAACCTCAATGGTACATTATTTGGTACACAATATATTTGATAAAAGATGCATTTGGTGCATAGTGTATTTTGTAAATAATGCATATATAGACACACACACATACTCATGCACTCACACACACTCATACACTCACACAAATGTGTGTGTGTGCGTGTGTGTGTGTGTGTGTGTGTGTGTGTGTGTACGTGTCTTAGTCTGTTTTGTGCTGCTATAAAAGAATATCTGAGATTGGGTAATTTATAAGCAACAATAATTTATTCACTCACAATTCTGGAAACTGGGAAGTACAAGATTGAGGGGCCACCATCTAGTCAGGGACTTCTTACTTTATCATCCCATGATGGAAGGACAAAAAGGGAGCAAGAGAGAGCAAGAGTTGAAACTCAGAGTCAAGCCCTTTCATAATCAGTATTAATCCATTCATGATGGCAGACCCTTCATGACCTAAACACTCCCTATTAGCCCCCGCTTCCCAGAACTGTTACACTGGGGATTAAGTTTCCAACACATTCTTATTGGAGGACATATTCAAACCAGAGAAATATGTACATATACAGTAATATATATGTACAATAATACATATGTATGTGTGAAGGATATATGATAGACACAAAGTATAATATATGTGATACATGTACAATTGTGTATTTATATATTTGAGAAAGAGAGCCCTGACTGAGGAAAACCTGTGTGCTAATCTGCATAATCTATGCCTAATTTATCATGCCATGTAAAAGCATTGAAAGTTTTAATATCATTAGATGACTTGTGTTTGTGTGGAAGCATAATCTGCTTGTGATATAGAGAACCTTTTCGAGAAGAAAGAATCTAAAATCAAAGAGGAAATTATTTAGATGGTTACATTTAAAGCTGGGATATGAGGTGAAATGACCCAAACCAGAGGACTAATAGAATAAATAGAAAGAGAGTGGTAGATATAAGATAAAGCAAAAGACAGCAAAGTCACCTTGTTTAATAATGGAAAAGTCTCAAGAGAATGGGAAAGACCATGAATGACTCTAAAAAACGTTGAATCTAGATGATCACAAGATAATAGTGCTATTAATTAATTCAAATATTTACTAATCTAGAATACAAACAATTCATCAGTTTAGGGGCATGGAGAGAGAGTTAGAAAGCAAAAACATTGGTAAATTGAATAGAAAGTGGAGGCAAAGATTATAAAAAGGCATTTAAGCAGGTAAGAGTAGAATAATCCTAAATACTGTGGGGGAAATACATTAGGGCCACAGGTAATCCCGACCATAAATTATTGGTTATGGTTTCCAAGTGTTGAAAGGCAATAGCAGTTTTCTGACTAGTGTAGTTAGAAATGAAAGGATGTCTTTTCCATCAAAGTGTCAGTTAGGTAGCCAGGCAAGACAGAAATCAAACTCATCAAAGAAACAGATGTATATTACGAATATGTGAGTAAAAAATTTACAGAATTTGACCCTTAGAAAGTAGCATTATCAAGGACATGGGGAAATGAGAACTTCAATATGTGTTTTATGAGATAATTAAAGTAGAATGGATAATATTGCAAGCCAGTTTGTTGGCTGTCTTTATAGTCACTTGGGCTAAAACATTAATGAAGAAAAAGACAGGGCAAATGTATATATGTATAATATGTAATATATTAATCTATTATTAATGTATTAATTTTGAAATAATTTCTCAGATTACAAATATGTATTATGTGCTCATTCAACAAATATATTATACATATTTATATATATATTATATATATATTATATATATATAATTTCTCAGATTACAAATATGTATTATGTGCTCATTCAACAAATATATATATTATATATAAAATTTACTGCCAAAAAGTAATACAGAAAAATAGACAACAGTGTCTGCTTTCATGAAGATTAAATCTAACAAATTAATAATGGTAATAATGTAATAATAATGAACAACATTAAAGTGAAAAATAGTGTATTAGGTAATAAATTCTATGAAATAAAAGCAAAGGTGAAGCAGGGTTGTGGGATGAGGAGATAAGGAGGGTAAAGGAAAGGCAGGTTACAATTTTAAATAAGATAGTCAGGGTAGAGCTCATTGGGTAAATATCCAAAGGAGATGAAGGTATCATTTGAGCAAATTTTTGAAGGATCTGGAGGATTTGGTCAATACCCAAGGGATTGATTCTTGCAGGCAGAGAGAAGAATAGAGCCAAGGCTCTAAGATTGGAGCATGGCAACAGTGCAAGGAACAAGCAGTAGCAACATGACCAGTGGGGCTGGAACAGAAAAATCAAGAAAACCCTGGAGGAAGTGAAGTCAGAGAGGTACAGGGACTAGGTCATATAGGACTTTGTAAGGCTATTGATTCTTATTAGGGAATAAATGTAAACACATTACAGTTTGAGCAGGAGAGTGACAGATTTGACAATACTTATAAAAAAGTTGCTTTGGGTGCTGTGTTGGAAAGAGGCTGTAAAAAGATCAGGAAAGAGTCAGGGACATCAGTGGTGAGGCTGCTCTAGGGGAGAAAAATCAGGATTTTCTTATAATAGAATTGGCATGTAAAATACGGATGAGAGTTGAGAATGATTTCCAGTATCTGGCCTATGCAGTGAGAAGTATGGAGTTGTCATAAATTGAGATAGATTTTAAGTAAAGCATAGTTGGGGCAAAATATCAGGAGTCAGTTTAGGACATTTTAAATTTGAGATGTTTAATAGACATCCAAATGAAGATGCTACATAAGTAGTTGTATGTAAGAGTCTGGGGTTCATGAAAGAAGTCTGATCTGGAGGTATAATATGATAGCCATCTGCATATAGATGGTATTTAAAGCTTGGATGAGATTGTGAAAGAGATTGAATGAAATCTCCAAGAAAAGGAATGTGGTTTAGAAGCAGGAAGAAAGGACTGAGCTCTATGATGCTCAAGATGTGGGGAAGAAGGAGGGCAAACAGGAGATTGAGAAGGAGCCATCACTGAGGCAGGAGGAAAACCAAGAGCAGAGAGTGGATTAAAAGTCTCTAATGACTAAAACAGGTGAGGATTGAGAATTGACTCCTAGATTTGGCATTATGGACATTATCCATTACCTACAAGAACCATTTTAGTATGGAGGAAAACCCTCACTGGAATGGTCTTAAGAGAAAATGGAGGAGAGAAATTAGAGAAGGATTGCAAAAAAAGCTTTTGATAACTTTTGCTACAAATTAGAGAAAGGAATTGGAGAAGAACATAGGGCTAAGAAAAATGGAAGAAACAGCAGCATGTTTCCATGGCTGAAAGCAAAAAGAATATTGATGAAATAGATAAAAGGGGGGAAATCCCTGAAGCAATATGCCCATGCAGACAAGAATTATTGAGATCTATTGCAAAAGTTGAGGCAATGGCCTTAGAAACTCAAAGAATCCATCTGTTACCACAGAAAGGGAGGCAAATATGTTAGTACAGATCATGGTGGCTGAGAAGATATAGTAGTGAGAGCCTAAAGAAATTATCTTCTGTGTGCTTCTCTTTTCTCAGTGAAATAGAAATAGAGTCTTTGGTTGAAAGCAGAGATGTGCAAGTAAGGTTAGAGATTTAAGAAAAGAGAAATTACAGAATAGTAACCTAGGAAAGTGGACTAATGAATATACAAGTGAAGTGTACAAAGACTTCTGATCACCAGTTTGGATTCCTTCAAAGTTCATAGTCTTGAATTCAAACTGAATTAAGCATAGTCTATGTGATTGTGGTGCCTTTTTTTGGCCCAGCTACATTTAGCATGGCTGCAAGTATAGAATAGTTGGAGAAATAAACTTAAAAAGAATTCGAGTTTTGCTTTAAAAATATGCTGAAGAAGGTAAGATCAAGGGAGTAAGTGGTGCATGGAACATTAAAAGAAAGGGGGCATTTACACCAATTATTTCATTGACAGTAAAATCCAAAGAAGGAATGGCTTCAGAGTCTTTGCAGATCTGCAGTGACTTTAAACATACAGAATAATTTTGCCAGGAAAAGTAGGACAAATAAAAAAGGGAGATGATAAAAGGAAGGGGACAAGGCATACTGAACCTTTAAAGTGGCTGAATATAGATAATTGTAGTAACATTTGTGATCTTCTGCATGATAACCATCTCTCTATTGTTTCTACTTTTTTTCCTACTAGAGCCTTTCTAAAACTCAAATACCATCTTTTCAGAAGGTGAAGTTAGCTGTCACTGAGGTTGAACTTTTACTTGAAATAGTCAACAATATCTCTCTCTCTCCTTATAACACTGTTGTAGACACCTATTTAAAATATGAAAACAGGACTATTAAATAAGAGATACATGTGGACACGAGTTCAAAAGTTCAATCTCACCATGTTCCTAAAATTTAAACATAGGAAAACAGTAAAGTGCCGTTCATCAGTCATTAAATTGGGTATACTTAATGGAATTATGACAAAAGCCAGTGTTCTTTTCAAGAGTGTTGCCATGTTTAATTGTAGAACTCTGTTAGTGATATTCTTCTCACTCACTTCAAGAAATTTTACAATGTGCATTCAAATATGATTATTCTATAATATTTTTTTGCCTGTAGCCCCATGTCAAGCCAGATGCACATCTGACATCAGTGCTGTGTCTATCACAAACCTCAATATCATAATGTTCCAAGCACTGCGGCAGTAGTTCAGAATACTTTATTTGTAATGTCAATCCTATGATTGGCTAAAACACTGAAGTTTGTAAATAAAACTGCAATGAACTATTTGGAAACATGAATGTTGTTTCTACTTATGAACTGGGAAGAGAAGCCTTGGCAGGGAGCCACATTCTTTCCTGGCATTACTTAGATGACCTTTAATGTGCTTCATCAGAGTATGAGTCACAGTTTCTGAGAACTGGAGTTCTTGCAGAGTGGTCACCTTGGTGGAAGGAAACTGAAGATGTAATTCCTTAGTCACACCTCTGTGATCTCAGTGTCTGCTATAAAGTTGATTTAAAAAATTAAACAAAAATAAAATAATCCAGAATTTAATATTTGAGGGGATAAATATTGCTTATTTAAACAAAGGAAATGCTCTATTATGAAATATATAATTCATTATTTTGTAGTATCTTATCCATGAAGAATGATAAAAGAAATCAAGCTATTGGTCTCTTTTCCAGCTTTCTGAGTGCCTTTCTCTTTGGTTATGATATTAGGTGTTTGCATTTGATTATGTAAGTGTTAGATTATAGGACCTTATCTGTCAGTATTGCTAGCAGAATAAAAGAAGAGGAAGGAAGGAAATGGAGGAATTGATGAATATTTAATAGTGCTTTTAATCAGTCCCACCAAATAAACATTTCTCATGTTGCTTTGTAAATGAGATTTCCGTATCATAGGCGCTCGCAGATGGTAATTTTCCTTTTCCCCAGTGAAAATCTTAGGAGGCTGGTTGGACTGGTAAATGATTTTTATAATAATTAGTGAATTTTAATGACTGACAACTCTAAAATAAACAAAAATAATATTGAAATGTGTTTCCTGGTAAAGTTGCTCTCAGAATATACCTTCTATTTTTCCCCAAGGTATTCACTTATTATAGGCATAATATTTTATATTTTGATGCTTAATTTATAATGTTACTTATATATCCCTTAACCACTTTAATTGGCACATTTAGTAGTTGTGGAAACCAGTAGCAGTAAAGAGAAATACCAGCCATAGTACACAAACCATAAAGATCCCTTCAGATCATAATTAAATTGAAACTGCTAATGAGTTTACTGTGACTACGGATAAGACTTTCTGAAAGAAAGCCCACTCTAGTGGTACTTCTTTCAGTAAATATAAACCAAAATATACTAGGAATTGCGTAGCTGGGAAGACAATTAATACAGAGAAAAATAATATTATATAAAGCACTGCTGAAAAGCAAGACATTATGATATATAAGCCAATAACACATGTCCAGAACTGACTAGATATTACTTGATCCGCTAAACTGTCTTCAGGTTTACTAGGCATGTTATATTGGGTCTCCACATTCAAAGGAAATTCTTGTAGATATATAGTTGTTCTCAAGGTGACATACTTTAATCATTCATAATTCTTGTGCTCTTCCATAAGTAGCTAATCAATTTGAAAGAGATTTCTTCAGAATAGAGTAGATCAGATTTCTTAGGGTCTCTAGAAAGACACAGAAATGAAACACACACAGATGTTTATGCTGTTTTGCTATATGGGATGTGTGTGTGTGTGTGTGTGTGTGTGTGTGTGTGTGTGTGTGTGTGTATGTATTATTTTCACTCTTCTTCTTCTCCTTTTTTTTTTTTTTTTTTTTGACATAGTCTCACTCTGTTACTTAGGCTGGAGTGCAGTAGTATGATCTCAGCTCAATGCAACCTCCGCCTCCCATGTTCAAGCAATTCTCCTAACTCAGATTCCTGAATAATTGGGATTACAAGCATGTGCCAACACACCCAACTAATTTTTGTATTTTTGGTAGAGATGGGGTTTTGCCCTGTTGGCCTGGCTGGTATAGAACTCCTGACCTCAGGTGATCCGCCCACCTTGGCCTCCTAAAGTGATGGGATTACAGGTGTGAGCCAATGCGCCCAGCCTATTCTCTTATTTTTATGGTTAGTTTGTGTTATATGGAAAAATGAACTCTGCATAAGGAGAAGCAGTGGAGAAAAATAACTTCAAAGTTTGTACCAACATGGACTTCCTTCCCAGACTTACTTATGACTTTATCTGTTTTTATTATAAAAAGTTCCAGTGGTGGTTGGTGAGTAGAGGAGACGTGGTGATTACAACATTTATAAATTAATACACTATATCTCATTTACTACAAACCTGTTTGTCTCACAATACTTTAAAATGTATTTTAAATCACAGTAGTTTTTGAGTCTAATATCCACTACCAAGGAATGTAGACAATATTTTGGGCTTGCTATTGGAGTTGGACCTGAGTAATGCTAAACCATAGTTTCCTGGGCATTATTACACATTGAAAATATTTCTCTGAGGCACTTTATAAGCCAGGTTGGTAAGTAGGGTCAGGAATAAAACTATTGGAGAACAATTCAAAATGTTTTCAATATTCATGTTCCCCTTAAATCTCTTGCAGTCTTCTCAATCTTCAAGATTAATTTTCTAGAAGTTTTCTGATGACTTTTTATTGGAATACTTTAAAAAAAATACCCCTAGATTTTCTTCAGAGAATCACCACATTTACAGTTCTACTCTGAAAGTGTTTATCTATAGAATTACCCATGAGTTCATCTCTTAGTTTAGTTCCACCTTTCACCTCAATCAAGGAAAATCCATCTGTTAGGGCATAATCCAAAATCCATACTCCCCAGAGAGGTGCAGCCCCACTATCTTATCCTGTTCAGTGGGATCTGAAATTTCATCTTTCAACAGCCAAGAATTTGAAAGATAGACATCTTTTCTGCCTCCTATAACTAATTTTTTAAAAGCCAGTTTACCAGAGGTTGAAGAGAAGCAAGGTTTCTTCCATTCAAAAAAGCACTCTAAAAAATGCACTCTATAAAATCAGATTTCCTTAAATGTTTTTGACAAATTCAAACAAATAGGCAGACAGAGAGTCTGGTTCCAAGAGAACTACTAAGATTATTGTAAAATACATATTTATTCCTAAACAAAATGTTTAAGAAAAGTATGAATTAACAGATATAGGAAGATAGCTATTGAAAAGTCTAGACATTGCTTTTGATTTTTTTTTCAAAATAAATTAGTTGTAAAGTAATAACTGAATTTTGTGGGTAAAATTGGTGCTGAACAGCTGAATATTTTTAATAGACTTTCTTTTTCAGAGCAGTTTTAGGTTCATTAAATAACTGCATAGAAGATGCAGAGCTTTCCCATAAACCCTGTACTCCCACTTATGTGTAGGCTCCCCAACTTTCAACATCCCACACTAGAATGGTACATTTGCTACAGTCAGCGAACCTACATTGACACATCATTATCACCCAAAGTCCGTCGTTTACACTGGAGTTTAGTCTTTGTGTTGTATATTCTGTCAGTTTGGGGGAATGTGTAATGACAAGAATCTACCATTATAGTATTGTACAGAGTAGTTTTACTGCTCTAAATATCCTCTCTCTTCCCCTTATTCATCAATGAAGCCCAAACCCATGGAAACCATTGGTCTTTTCAATGTCTTAGTAGTTTTGCCTTTTCCAGACCATCGTTATAACTGGAATTATACAGTGCATAGTCTTTTCAGATTGGCTTGTTTCAGTTAGTATTTTGTGTGTAAAGTTTTTCCATCTTTTTTCAAGGCATCGTAAGCTAATTTCTTCTTAGTACTGAATGATATGATATTGTCTGAATGTACCACAGTTTGTTTATCCATTCACCTATGGAAGGACATTTGGTTGCTTCCAAGGTTTAGCAGTTATGACTAAAGCTTCTATAAATATCTGTGCAGATTTTTGTATGGATAAAAGTTTTCAATTCATTTGGGTAAATACCAAGTTGCTTGATTACTAGATCATAGTAATAATATGTTTAGTTCTAACTGCCATATTGTCTTCCAAAGTTGCTTTACAAGTTTTACAATTTTTCCTTTCTGTCAGCAAAGTATGAGAATTCCCATTGCTTCACATCCTTACCAGCATTTTGTATTGTTAGTGATTTGCATTTTAACCATTTTAATAGGTCTGTAGATTGTGGTATATCATTAATGTTTTAATTTGCAATTCTCTAAAGATTATGATGTAAAGCATCTGAATTTATTTAGCATCTGTATATCTTAGGTGATCTATCTGTTCAGGACTTTTTAATTGGGTTGTTTCCTTATTGTTGAGTTTTAAGAGTTCTCTGTATATTTTATTTAACAGTTGTTTTCATTTTAAATCCCATTTGATCAATGTTTTCATTTTAAATCCCAATAGATCATCTCTGGTATATAGGCAAGCAATAGACTTTTGTGCAGTAGTCTTGTATCCAGCAATCTTGCTGTAATTGCTTATTATTAATAATTCCAGTAGGGACATTTTGTCAATTATTTTGGATTTTCTACATAGTCATGTCATCTGTGAACAAAAACAGTATTATTTGTTCTTTACCAATATGTATACATTTATTTTCTTGTCTTGTCTTACTGAATTAGCTAGGATTTCCAGTATGATGTTGAAAAGCAGTGGTGAAAGGGAACATTCTCTTCTTGTTCTTTTTTATTTGTTTGTTTGTTTCTTGAAATGGGGTCTTACTCTGTCACCCGTTGAAATGGGGTCTTACTCTGTCACCCATGCTGTAGTGCAGTAGTGATGGCTCACTGCAATCTCCACTTCCTGGGACCAAGAAATCCTCCCAGTTGAGTCTCCTGGGCTGCAGTGATGAATAGATGGAAGAGAGATTTTTCAGAACTAAAAAGAAGAAAAGGAGTAGCTGAGACCATGGTCATCTACTACCACACAAAACTGATAAATATATATATATATATCTATTTTTAGATAGAGGGTCTCCCTATGTTGCCCAGGCTGCTCTCAAACTCCTGTGCTCAAGAAATCCTCCTCCCGCTTCTTCCCAAAGTCCTGTGGTTACAGGCATGAGCCACCACACTCTGCCTTTGCCTTACCCTTTATCTCAGAAGTATAGCTTCAAGTTTCTCACTATTAAATATGTTGTTAGCTACATGGGTTTATAATTTTTTTAATTAACTTGAGTAAGTACCCTCTCTTCCCAGGTTGCTGCGGGTTTTTATCATGAATGGGTGTTGGTTTTATCAAATGCATTTTTTATATCTATTGACAGGATCATGTGATCTTTCTTCTTTAGCCTGTGATGTGATGGAGTAAATTATTTTTGAATGTTGAACTAGCCTTGCATAGCTGGGAGTAATTTCACTTGTTCTAGGTATGAAATTCTTCTTACATGCTTTTGAATTTGATATGCTTATATATATATATATACATATATATATGTATATATGTATATATATATATATGCAGATATATATAACAATCAGGCATGATCACATGTACCCCAGAACCTAAAGTATAATATTGTACTTTATATATAACAATCCGGCATGATCACATGTACCCCAGAACCTAAAGTATAATATTGTACTTTAGGTTCTGGGGTACATGTGATCGTGCCGGATTGTTGCATAGGTACATACATGGCAATGTGGTTTGCAGCCTCCATCCCCCCATCACCTATATCTGGCATTTCTCCCCATGTTATCCCTCTCCACCCTCCCCACTCCCAGCTGTCCCTCCCCTAGCCACCCCAAACAGACCCCAGTGTGTGATGCTCCCCTCCCTGTGTCCATGTGTTCTCACTGTTCAACACCTGCATATGAGTGAGAGCATGCGGTGTTTGATTTTCTGTTCTTGTGTCAGTTTGCTGAGAATGACGGTTTCCAGATTCATCCATATCCCTACAAAGGACACAAACTCACCATTTTTTATGGCTGCATAGTATTCCATGGTGTATATGTGCCACATTTTCTTGATCGGCTAATATTTTTCCAGGACTTCTGTATCTATTGTATCTATATTCATGAGAGATATTGATTTATAGCTTTTTTTTTTTTTTTGAGAGGGAGTTTCACTCTTAATGCCCAGTCTGGAGTGCAATGGCACGATTTTGGCTCACTGCAACCTCTGCCTCCCAGGTTCAAGCAATTCTCCTGCCTCAAGCCTCCCAAGTAGCTGGGATTACAGGCATGCACCACCACGCATGACTAATTTTGTATTTTTAGTACAGACAGGGTTTCTCCAAGTTGGTCAGGCTGGTCTCGAACTCCTAACCTCAGGTGATCTGCTTACCTTGGCCTCCCAATGTGCTGGGATTGCAGGCATGAGCCACCATGCCTGGCCTGTAGTTTTATTTTCTTGTAATGTCTTTGTCTGGTTTTGGTATTAAATTATATAATTCTGGCCTCAAGGAATGAATTAGAAAGTATTTCCTCTGTGACTGTAGGGAATGGTGTAATTTATTCTTTAGTAAAATTAACTAGTGATCCCATCTGGTGCTCTTTGGGATGTTATTATTTGTTTAATTTTTTAAATAGATGTAAGCCTATTTAGACTTGTCTATTTTTTCTTGCATGAGTTTTGGCCATTTGTGTCTTTCAAAAATTTCCATTTCTTCTAGATTATCAACTTAGTGGGCATAGATTTGTTCATGATATTCTTGTATCATACATTTAATATCCATGAAATATGTAGTAATGACCCTTCTGTATTTCTGCTATTATTAATTTCTATCTTTTCTCTTTTTTTAAGAGGAAAAAAAAAACCTGACTAAAAACTTATTGATTTTCTTGATCTTTTCAAATAACCAGTTTTTGGTTTTGTTGATTTTCTTTATTAATTTCTTATTGTCAAGTTCACTGATTTCTGCTCAAATTTTTACTTTCTTCTACTTATTTTGAAATTAATTTGCTTTTCTTTTTCTGCTTTCCTATATTAAAGCTTATATTATTAATTTTTAATTTTATTCTTTTCTAGTATGTGCATTTATTGCTATAAATATCCCTCTAATCACTGCTTTGCTGCATCCCACAAAATTTGATAACTTATGTTTTCATTTAGTTTAAGATATTAAAATTTCTATCAAGAATTCTTCTTTGACTCTTATGTTATTTACAAGTATGCCATTTAATCTCTAAATAATTTGGAATTCCCATGCTATCTTTCTGTTATTGATCTCCAGTTTAATCCACTGTGGTCTGAAAGCAGACATTTTATGATTTATGTTCGTTTAAATTTGTTAAGGTTTGTTTTATGACCCTGAATATGGTCTGTCTTGGTGCCTGTTTCCTGTGAGCTTGAGAAGAATCTGTAATTTGCTATTGTTGGGTAAAGCAATCTATAGATGCCAATTATTAGGTTGGTGCAAAAGTAAATGTGGTTTTTGTCATTAAAAATAATGGGAAAACTGCATTTACTTTTGCATCTACCTAAATACGTCTAGTTTCTTGATGGTGCTGTTGAATTCAACTATGTTCTTACTGATTTTCTGCCTTCTAGATCTGTCCATTTCTGATAGGGTTAAAACTCCAGCTATGGTAGTAGTAGATTCATCTGTTTCTCTTTGCTTGTCTATTAGTTTTTGCCTCACATATTTTGACACTCTGTTGTTAGGCTCATACATATTAAGGAGTGGTATATCGTTTTGAGGAATTGACTCCTTTATCATTATGTGTTGTCCCTATTTATTGTTGATAACTTTCCCTGTTATGATGTCTGCTCCGTCTGAAATAAATAAATTTTAGACACAGCAGACATCATAACAATCTACTCCTGCTTTCTTTTGAATAATGTTAGCATGGTATATTTTTCTCCATCTATTAACTTTTAACCTGTATGTGTATTTATATTTAAAATGTTTTTTTTTGTAGAAAACATGTTACAAATCCTCCCATGCTAACACATAGTTTTCTACTATATGTTGACTAGTGTGTTTACAATATTGATTGATTTTGTTAAGTGATTATTGATATAATTTAATTTGTATCTATAATGTTTGTTACTAATTTTTATTCATTGACATAGTTCTTTGCTCCAATTTTTCATCTACTTTTTTTTTCTGCCTTTTTTGGTTGTATTAAAACGTTTTATATAATCCATTTTTTCTCCTTTTTTTAAGCTCATCATTTGTGCCTCTTTTTAAACTTTTTGTTGATTTCCTAGAGTTTGAAATATAAATTTATCACTAATCAACGCTTATGTTCAGATAGCACTAGACCACTTCAAGTATCATGCAAGTACCTTCTAATAACAAAATAATACCACTTTCTTCATCCCATCTTATATATCATTGCTGTCTTATTTTATTTATGCATAAGTATATGTATGTGTGCATGCACACGTAACTCATAAGCATACATAATCAAATATGTTGTTACTATTTTGAACAAACTCTTATCTGTTAGATCAATTATAGAATAAGAAGGCCAGGTATGCTGGCTTATGCCTATAATCCCAGCAATTTTGGGAGAATGAGGCAGGAGGATTCCTTGAGTCCAGGAGTTTGAGACCAGCCCTGGCAGCATAGAGAGACCCCATCTGTACAAACAATTTAAAAATTAGTCAGGCATGGTGGTGCGTGTCTGTTGTCCCAGCTACTTGGGAGGCTGAGATGGGAGGATCATTTGATCTGAGTAGGTTGAAGCTGCAATGAGCTATGATGACACCTCTTCCCTCCAGCCTGAACGACAGAGCAAGACCCTGTCTCAAAAAATTAAATAAAATAAAAAGAAGTAAAAATTTTTTTAAAATGTGTTTTACTTTCACGTGTTCCTTCTCTAATGCTCTATGTTTCTTTATGTTGATTTGAGTTTCTGAGCTATATCATTTCCCTTTTCTCTGAAGCATTTCTTCTAACACTTCTTACAAGGTATGTCTACTGTCCACACATTCCCTCAATGTTTGTTTGTCTAAGAATCTTTATTTTTTCCAGACCTTTGAAGGATCATTTCGCAGGGTACAAAATTCTAGATTGGTGGTTTTCTTCTCTCAGTGCTTTCAATATCCCATTCCACTCTTTTGTTTGCACAGTTTCTGAGAAGTTGGATGACATTCTTATCTTTTCTATAGGTGAAGTGTTTTTTTCCTGCATCTTTCAAGGTTTTTTTCTTCATGTTTTATTACCTGAAGCTTGTGTATGATATGCTTGGCATTGATGCTGCTTGGTGTTAGCTTCTTGAATCTGAGGTTTGTTGTCTGACGTTATTTGGGGGACCATTCCCAATCATCAGTTCCTCAAATGTTATTCATGTTTCTTTCTATTTCTTCTTCTTTTGGTGTTCCTGTTATACATATTTATAACTTTTGTAGTTGCCCCATAGTTCCGAAATATTATTTTATGGATTTTCTTCTCACTCTTTTTGTTCTTTGCTTTTTAGTTTTGGACATTTTAATTGCAATATTCTCAAGTTCAGAGATTCTTTTCTCAGCCATAGCCATTCTACAAATAAGCCCATCAAAGACATTCATTATTTCTATTACAGTGTTTTTAATATCCAGCATATTTTTCCCCATTCTTTCATAGAAGTTCCACTTTTCTGATTACATTGAACATCTCTTCTTGCATGATGTCTTCTTTATCCAAGAACCCTTAACATATTGGTGATAGTGGCTTTAAATTTCCAGTTTGATTTTCCAACACCTCTGCCATATCTGAGTGAGGTTCTGGTACTTGCTCCATCTCTTCAAGGCTCATTTATTGCCTTTTGACATGCCTTGTAATTTTCTTAATAGCTAGACATGATATATTGGGTAAAATAAACTTTAGTGCATAGAATTTAGTAGCGTGGTAAGGTATGGGAGAGGGGAAGTGTTCTATAGTTCTTTGGTCAGAGCTCAGTTTTTAGTGTGTCTGGACTATGAACTTCACAAGTGCTTCTCAGCCTTAAATGGGATAGAATGATTACAGTGGGTAGAGTTGGACATTTCTCTTCCCTGGAATGATTGAGCTCTGGGAAAAACTCAGTAGTTTAAGCTCTGGTAAAATAGTTTCTTCTAAGGTCAGGATTTATTAGGAAGAACAGAATGCTGTGGTATATTTCAAAATGGTTACTTTTCTCTTACCCCTGCCAGAAGCCATAGGGATTTTTGTCCAATATTTACCATGAAAACCTGGTCCAACTCCTGGAGGTAAAACTCACAAAACTATGGGGACTCCTGTGACTACATCTTCCTGGAGTCGTTAACTCTCAAGCTTGTCTAGACTGTCTCAAGTAATTCATCAATTATAGGTTAGGTTTTTCTATCCTGGCACTGGCTCCTGGGGAGTTTTCTGCTTGTAGTCTTCTGCTTTGCTATGTTATGATTCTCTGTATTCCCCTATCTGCCTCTCCAATTTAGGGGGCAGTGATTTTCCCTATACCCTCACTTCTCTGATAGAAAATCAAGAACTATTGATTTTTCAGTTTGTTCAGTTGTCAGTTTGTTGGACTTTTTTACTTGTTGATAGGACAAAGTAACAACTTCCAAGCTCCTAACTTGCCGAACCAGAAACCAAAATCCCCAGGTAATTTATAATCTAGTTTTGTTGCCTCTAAAAATGGAGTTAAAATTGAAGAGTGTTTTTGAACTGTTAAACATAAGCAATAATGTTCCTCTTTCACCCTGCAACTCCCTTAATAGTCCTTAAAGCACATCACCCTGTTCCATATGCTGGCTTCTTTCTGGAATTTTTTCTACTATATCCCTCAAAAGCTTATTTGAGATCAATGAGGCAGTTAAGTTGATGATGACTAGCAGGAAGCTCGAATAGGTATACTGATAAAATTCTCACTCTTTCTTTGGAGTGAATTCTTTGTGTGTGTGTGTGTGTGTGTCAGGGTAGGGTGGGAATCCCTCTTGTGTGAAATTTTCTACTGGCAGGATAACACTTTCTGTCATTCTTTTATAATTTGTTGAAATATGCAGTATTGGTTAATTCCACTTTCTAAATTTATACTTATTTTAGATTATTTAAATATTTTCAATAGGTCACCTTCTAGTTTAATATCCTTTAATCCATTGAGGTTTATACACCACCTAAATATTTTGACAGAGGATTCTCTCCAGTGCTGCTTCACCAGCCAGAAATTTCCTTGGCTAGTGGCACTCCTGCCCAGGCTGTGCTGGGCTCAGGGCTTGTGGTTGTACTTGCTCTGCCCACTTGGCCAGCCGGCTGTGCTCGGTTAGCAGTGCTGGCTGGATCTCAGGCCCACAAGGGTACCCAAGCACTCCTGCTACTGTGGTTGGTTGGGAAGCTTCAGGCTCCAGCATAGGCACTGGCTATGTGCAAGGCTGCAGCTGGACCAGAGAGTATACAGGTCTCAGTGAAGAGGGGACCAAAAGTGGGTAGCCGCTACACAGAGTCGGGTATTTCCAACTTGTGACCGCCTGAGGTTTTCATGGGCTCTTACAGGGGAGTAGATGCCTATCGGTCCATGGGCAGCCTGGAAAAATCACCATTCAGTGGGTTAAAAGGCACTGAGGAAGTTCTCACTCCAGTAGGGGACTTTACGAGGAACCAGCAGCTTGGTTTTCAGGCTTTAATTTGTCAGGTCTGGGGACCCACCCCTGTCTTCCTAAACATTTGTCTGCCTCCTGCTGCTATCAATTTGTTCAACGAATTATACTCAGAAAGTGAAAGATGTATATTTGGATAGCATCTTGTTTGGGACATGCTTTCTCCTTAAACCACTCTTCTGGGAGATTCTGCAGCTTAATGGTCAAAGAGCACATTATCAGGAAACAGACCTTTATTAACTTTTTTACAACTCAGTTTCCTCAACTCTAACATCATCTGCGATGACTGGTATTTATAAAGAAATCCCTTTTGATCATGATATGAAATCATATTTGTAAAGTGTTTGAAACAGTGTATGACATGTAATGAGCCCTTAATTGATGCTAATTATCATTGACAGCAATAATATGGTAATACTGTAGTTGGTAAGAAATCAGTGGTAAAACACTGAATGTTCCTGTGTCTTGGGCCTAGAAAGATTAAATTCTTAGATATTGATTTATTCAACAAATATTTATTATGCAGGAGACACTGTATTTCATGTTGGGGTATAAATAACTGAGATATAATTTGATTGTTTTAAAAGAGACATGTAAAATCTACTCCAGGAGCATTGAGCAGGGATTAATTAATTCTGTCTAAAAGAGTCACAGATGACTTCACAGAGGGAAAAGACACTGGAATTTGGTCTCTAGAGACATGCAGAGGTTGGCTCGGGATAGACCAAGAAGGCAAAAAGAGATATTCCAGGCAGAAAGCACAATGTGAGCAATAGATTAAGGCATGAAAGTACCTGATGTATTAAGGAAGTAATGGATATATAGCTTCTTCCTGACTGGGAGGCAGAGTATACAGGAGGAATGGGAAGCATTGGGACTGAAAATTCAGTTGAGGACGTGTTATAAAGAACTCTTAGTGTCTTGCCAAAGAGTTTATGCTTATACTGAATACATTAGTGAGCTAATTCAGTGTCCCATGTGTATCATTCTACTGCTGTCATTCATTAACTTATTTGTTCATTCAACAGATGTTTATTAAATAGTTACTAAATGCTAGTCCCATTCTAGGCACTTGGAATAGAGCAGTAAGTAAAAGATAAAATGCCTTGCCCTCATAGACCTTACATTTTAGTGTGGAGTAGCAGACAATAAGCAAATATAAAATTATAGATGATAATACATGCTAATATGAAAAATAAACTGGGACCAGAGATAGGGAATGTTGAAAGAAAAGCTGCAGTTTCAGATATGATGGCCAAAGAGGGCATTAGTTAAAAGGTAACATGTGAGCCAATTTGAAAGCGGAAGGAATATCATGTGGGTATTTTGTAGGAATGGCCAAGTGCAAAACCCCAAGGTAAGAGTGTGCTTGCTAGAGTCAAAGAAAAGCAAGGCAGCTAGTGTGGCTGGAGCAGAGTAAGCAATAAATAAGTAAAAAATAAAGCAGAAAGAGGAGTGGGGTTGGAAATAAAGATCACAATGGAACTTGAGGATTTGATTTCAGTCTGAACAAATAATTACATGATCTGACTTCTATTTAAAAGGTCACTCTGACCGTAGAGAGTAAGTGAGTCAAGCCATTGATAAAAGCAGAATAGTAGTGGTAGAAGAAGCAACATGAGGAAACATTCTAGAAGGATTTCAGAGTATCAGCCATTGGAATATCCTGATGGGTTCTCTTGAGTGTGAGATGTTTGTTATAGAAATTATGAATGTTGACTATCAGGTTTTCAGCCCCTTGATGTTGCTGTCTCTGCCCTTGCTACTGTCTTTCCTACAGGACGCTGGACTTCATCATCTTAATTTAAGTTTCTACCACCAGCCTCTTCTAGTCCTGTTCACTCAAGATTATTTCATGGAAGGACATAAGCTTCCTGGCTTCTCTCTATTCACAGCCTTAAACTTGAGTGTTAGCTGCTAATCAGTATGTGAAAAATACAGCTAAGTTATAAAGTTTACAAATCACAGTAATACCTGGTAAATTATACTTCATTTCCTCTGAGAAAGTAAATGAAGACTTATTAGGATTTCTGTACTTTTTCCCTTGAAATGGTGTTCTCCAATTCCTATTGGTGAAAGTCATATAACCCATCTCAAGAAGATAGATTTTTCTCTCCTGATGGGATGCAATTCTGACAGAATAACAGGTTCTCTTCCATTTAGTAAGGAGCATTTTCATTTCTGTGGATCTCAACTGGGTAACTAACATACAAGGGCAGGTCCACGTTTTATGGCTCCTGAAGCTTATACAATTTTGAGAGGCCCTTTTTAGGAAATTACTTCACAATTACATAGACAAGATTATGAGATCTCCTTTCAGAACTTTGGAGATATCTGTCACAAGTGAGGACCTATATTTCAATAGCCACACACTCTTACCTCAGGGCCTTTGCACTGCTATTCTTACCAGATATCCACATGTTTATTCTTTCCTCCTTCACATTTGATTTATATGTCACCTTTTAACTGATGTCTTCTTTGGCTATTATATCCAAAATTGCAGCTTTCCCTTCAAAGTTAACCTGTCTTCCACTTATGCCCCACTTCACACAGTAATAATCTTGTCTGGTCACTTCTTCAGAATATCTTCAAGTTTTAGGGCAGGAGAGTACTGTGATCTGATCTGATTGATGACTTAGAAAGAAGACTGACGTGTAGTGTGAGGCTATTTTGGGACTAAAGGCTGTAAATCAGGGTGATTCTTTAGAATTGTTTCCCTCTCATTCTCCCATTTTAAATAAGCATCCCTTGTCATGGAAATTTCTTATAGAGTGTCATCTTTCCATGCAAGGAAAACTATTTTTACATACTCTCTTCAAATGAAAAATTGATATACTCTTTTCAATTTAGGCATGCTTTCTAACTTTTAAGGTTTCCAGTCTTTAAATTTGTTAAATTGACATATATGTAGTCAATATCTATGAAACAAACCACTATTTGAGAAATTATATTTTATTTTTAGGGGAATCTCCATCTGTCTTCCATCCCTTCCCTTTCCCTTCCCTCTCTCCCTCCGTTCCTCCCTTCCTCTCTCTTTCCCTCCTTCCCTCCCTTCCTTCCTTCCTTCCTTTGTTCTTTCTTGCCATTTTATAGCAAACAGTTTCAGATTCTACAACACAGGAAAACATATAGGGGCAAATCAGTAGCTCTAAAACACTAGGTAAAGTCTTGCTCCCTATGAAACAATGACTCTTGGGGATATGCGAACTTTTGTGGTTTCCATCAAGAAATGCTGCTGAGACTCTTCATCTGTATGCACCACTGAAAAATATTTTTACTATTGATTTTCCTCCAACATTGATCTACCACCTGACGCCATCGATAATGAGGTTTGTAGGCTGTTATCTTAGGCTGTCTGTATTATTTTTCCCTGGTGGAAGAGGAGCTAGTAGTAAAGCAGGAAGAAAGGTTGATAACTTGAACTTGGGAATTTGCAACCAACCCATCAACTTCACTGAGTTACTCCTCTCAGCCCTTCTTCCTCTCCCATTTCATTTCTCTTATCACTTTATTACTTGATAGGAAGTCTTTCATCGGATTGGACTCCTGAGTATTCTTATTTTTCAGTTTGGTATGCATTGGAATGCAAATTAAATGAGACAATTATCTGTGGTAAAGTATTTAATTGATACTGGAAGAATGCTTTTTCTTTTGCTTCTCTTAAAAATCTGAAAGCAGCTAAAAAGCTGATTCAACTAACTACTTAGTGAGAAACCAATTCTGTAAACTATGCCACTTTCACTTACTGACGTTAGCCCATATTTGGGCCTAAAGGGAGAATTTTCTGAAACACATGTCTATTTCACTGTGGCAGAATGCCTCCCTTTACAAAGCAATAATATAGGGAAAAAGTAGAAAGTAGAGAGTCAGCATTCCCATATCCCTTGTAAAATAAAATGAAAATGCAGATACCCTTCTGTCAAGGTCCTGATCTTGGATAAAATTATATACCAAAATTTGGCAAAGCACATTCTGGGAGATACATATTCATTATTATGCATGAACTTAACTAAGTATCGATTATTCCAAGTGGAACAGATGGAAACAGCCATTTCTCTGGATTGAGGACATTGCATTATGAGAGGTCAGGGGGAAAATTCTGACAGGTCAACATAAAATTACTTAAGAAACAAGATAGGAAAGCACATGATTTTATGTATGATAGAACTGATTGTTTTTGCCTTCATACATTTAAAAGTATTTCTAATCATAATAAATAACTTTTGTTAAAAACATAGGTTAGACATAATTTCTAACATTTTACCCTTTTTTAAGAAATATAGCCACCTATTTAAATTAATTATATGTATTAAGTAATATCAAAGGTTTTTAACACATTCATCCTATTTCAATTAGCTATACATTTAGCAACTGAACATTTGTTTGAACTTCGTGTATCTATAAAACACAAGTAATTTCATATGTAGTATGTATTTGCAGTACCCTGTGTGAAAGAAAACCCCTGGAGTTGCCCAGCACATAAACTGGACAGTTATATCCTGAGGCTCTGATATACTTTGAAGCAGGATTGGTGAGTCATAGGATATGCAAATATTTCATTACAGCATTTGCTCTCCTACTAGCACTTATTATCCTACTCTCTAGTTTTTGCAAGCATTCAGTGTTATCTTTCTGGTTCTTGCCATTCATATAAACCTGTGCTATATGGTACTTTCTTATCTGAAGTTAGTCATGCAAGATCCTAACCACTTTTTATCTCCTGCACATTTCTCACAGTTTTCACATTGGGTTCCAGGATGTACCACCCTTCCTGTTCCTCCTGAGATATATACTGGGTTGGGTTTAGAGAATGATAACTGAGCTAATGAGCTGATGCCAGATCACAAATGTTTTGAAAACATGTATTGCCCTGAGTGTCTGTGTGTATGTGTATATCTTAATTTTATTCTAGCTGTGTTATCACCTCTACCTCAGTTCTATTTCAGTATGAAACACCTGTTCTAAGTGTTCTGAATATATTCCCCATTTTGCTGGGTCCCCTTATATGTGTTCTTTCTTTATCTGGGCATTGGGGCTCAGGTCCAACTTCTGGGATGCAAGTAGCAGCAACAATCCCACAAGTGATGAGAGGCCCAGGAGCCAATTGTTTCACTAAGTCATCATCTCTTCTCAAAAAACAGGAAAGGGCTTCTGTACCCACTATATCTAGAAAGACTGAGTCTCCCAGACTCAGCTGCAGCAAATACTTTGTTTACCTAGCCAGCACCCTTCAGCTGCAGGGTGATCAGCTAGCTTGTTCTTGCAGGGATGCTCATGAAGAGTTCTATTTCCAGTCTCTCATGGTTCACAGAATGCCTAAGGCCAAACAGTAGTCAGGAAGAAAGACCACTTAAGATAGAAAGAAGATGAAATAGAGCCAAACGCTGCAAGAATTGTTTAAAAAAAGCAATCAAAAACTGAAAGAAAAAAATTCTTGCATTTCGGATGCGATTTAATGCTTTTTCCCATAGTGATGTAATAAAATTTCAGAGAAAAAGCAAGGAATGAGGTGAGGATATAGAGACTACTACTGTTATATGGACTCTTTTTAATGGAATTTCTGATAAAAATGAAATCCAGGTGTAAAAAAGTCAGATGAGTAGATGTAGACACAGGGTCAGAGGTGAAAGGATGTTTTTAATTTCATTAATGGGTGATCCTGAATGTGTTTCAGTCAAGTATGAGGCAGGATCATCCGCTGAGGGAAATGAAAGTTCGCAGTGGAGCAAGGACAGTGACGTGCTGAAGCTTACAGGAGCTAATCGTTGAGTTTTCAGGAATTTTGAGAGCTAGTTGTTAAACATGGCTATTATTAAAATGTAAATTACATAAATTTATAGTTAAATCATATTAAAGCAAAGGTAATAAATACTCAACAGTCATGGTTTCCTAATTATTTTACAACCTTTCACTGTTAATTATACTCTTGAGATTATTTATGTCTATTGTGTCTGAGAACAGATACCAGATTGTATTTGCTGGAAAGGCTTTATGAAGGTATGCTACTTACTGTACATTGCTTCCCCACTCTGCATTCAATGATGTCACATTAGTAGTTTGGAACCCGCCATGGTTGGAAGCATTTACAGTCTGAAAATCAGCAAATGCTACAAATTATGGCCTTTTTGTTGGTTGAAGGGCTATTGATTGAACATTTACTAGCACACCACCAGGTTAAGCTTTTGAGGGTGTTGGGAATATTTTGAATGGCCATTCAGGAATAGGAGATCACTGTTCTGACAGCTGACCACTGACTGATAATGGAAGGTCATTGCCACTTGAGCCAGGCTGAAGTTAATAAATACGATCGTCAAAGTAATGTATCGCACAGGCAAGCCAAGTGTGAAAACAAAAATTTTGGGTTGGTTGAATTCGTTGTGTGCAGAGTCTGGGGTGAAGGAACAGAAATAATTGAACTGGAATACCTTGAGGTCTCAACCAGTTATATGGAGTAGTGAGTTCAAGAGGAAGCTAATGTATTGGGAGAAAGGGATGGTAGTCTGGAACTAGAAACTTTAATGAGGTGAAGCCCAGATATAGCTAAAATGATCCAGAGGAAGACTGAATATGATTCAGAACTGTAATCAGGATGGGAATTTGGAATTTGATACTTCAGAAAGAGCCATTGCCAGACCCTGGGTGTGATGATGATTAGGAATTTGCTCAACGTTATCATAAGGGTAGATATAGTGGGATAATAAGTTGTCAAGGGTCATACGTTTGGATTGTTGGAAAAGTTGTTCAAATGAGCTGAAGATACCAATGGTGACGGCGGGAGTTGGGGTAGTAAACTGAGGATGATGTAGGAGATGGAGTGGAGCGCTGCACTGAGCTGGATCTAATCCCTCTGAAGGTTATTTGTGTCTAAGAATATTTTTCAGCAAGAATGCCTTGTGTGGCATTACACAGGTAGGGCTACTTTATCAGCCACTATCACTTATAAGCAATAGCTGCTCTGGGTATAGACAGTGTACTGGAATTTTAATGTAAAAATATTTTTAATGATTTACAAGATATAATTTGCTTAACAGTCTATATAATTTCTGATAAAACTGATATACTGTTGTGTTTATGGGTTGAGGACAGTGGCAGGATATATCTTGTTCAAAACACGATTTACTTTTTCAAACCCACTGGTTCCCTACCACTTCAGGCCACTGCAAACAGCTATTTTTGATTTTTCTCTTTTGCATGTTCATAAACAACTAAGGCAATACCCTACTTATTTTTCTCTGTCAAATCCTTAAGTATTTTCAAGTTGTTGGTACTGCAGCATATTTTCCAGAATTTATTTTAGTATTTATTATTGCTCACTTTTGCTATTCCCTCTAGATGTCATTTCCCTCTTCCACCTTTAGTAAGGTCATCATATTGAGCTCTATAAAGCATTAGCTCTCAATTTTGCCTTTCATTTTTGAAACAAAGAGCATATATGAAAATAATTTTGTCCTTTAGTTTTGCATCCTCTTATAGCAGTTTAAGCCATTATTTTTCTGCCAGTGTTTTGAAAGCAGACACTTAGCTCATATTTCTTAATGATGTACTCTTCAAAATGTGGGTGACATCATTGAACACATGTATTTGTAATAATATATTTTCCAAAACCTTGCTGTCTGAATCTCTTCCTTGGTACTACTCAGGAGAGATCAAAATTCAGCAGATAACAACACGTTATTCTTTTTCTATATTTTTTCATTCATTATCAGTATAGCCATGGTTTTTACAATGGTCAATGGCTCAACATAAAGGATTGATCTGGAACCCTTTGATAGGTCAGCAAATGGATCAGGGACATCAGTTCTTCAAATCTCATTAGCAAAGAGTGTTTCTTACATTGGGCTATGCAAAGAAGGAGGAGAAAGGCATACTTGAGGGTGTGTGGGTGTTTATGTGTGTGTGTGAATGTATGTATGAATTAGCAAGATATAATCATTTACATTTACACACACACAAACACACAAAAACTCAGTGTCTCCACTAAAATTTCATTTCATTCTCTATGTGAAAAACATTTAAAACTGGTTGCTTAGTCTCATATTTTTATGCAGATTAGTTTAATCATTTATCACTGCTATCTGAAAATGGTGGGGATTTTGATAGGCCATAAGGGGAAAAAAGTAGTAATTTTTATATATATATATGTAATTGCATTTTAAGTTTTGGGGTACATGTGAAGAACATGCAATATTGTTGCTTAGGTACATACATGGCAATGTGGTTTGCTGCCTTCCTCCCCAACACCTGTATCTGGCATTTCTCCCCATGTTATCCCTCCTTATCATTCTTAGCAAACTGACACAGAAAGTTGTAATTTTAGAGTCTAGGCCAAGTCTGGCTGAGTACTTTGTGGGACTTGGGTATCAATTACTAAAGTATTTGGGTGTTGGAGCATGGTTTCGCTTCCATAATTATGCAAAGTTGTATATATAGTGAAAGGAATCAGATATGGCATTCCACAGTCATGATTTTCAACTTGGGCTTTGCTTTGTTTTGTGGTCTTTGGGAGCAATTTAAAATTTCTGAATCTCAGATAGGACCTATAATTTGAGGGTAATATATGTATTAACTGTTTTAGAAATGATTATGTGAGACAGTTTATTTAAAAATCTGACAGTGTACCTAGTATAGAGTAGGTCTTCAACAAATATGGGTTCCCATGTCTCTAACCCTAGAAGATTATTTGTTTTATAATCATTTATTAAAGTAGTAAAAAGTTACAATATCTATAGATGCTATTTCTAAAATTTGAATTAGATTTTTAATATACTACCAAACTAAAAAGTCTTGAAACTTGAAGTGGTTATTATTTATATTTCAGATTTCTTAAAAACACATGTAAGATTTAAGAAATGCTCACATAGAAAACAATAAACTATTAGTGGAAAAGAAAATTTGCATAAATATCACTCTTCTATTATTCTAGGGATAATCACCATCATAGATGAATTGGTAATGCATTTTCATATGAAGGATTTTCTGCTTTATTCTTACCTCTAGAAAAACTATTCTATTATCTTCACCAGATGATTAAACTATAGGTTTTTATTTTTGAATCTTAGATTTTTTGAAGTTATAAAATGTTTTCCAGCCTTGAGATTACCACTTTTAAACTTAATAACTTTAAAATCTGAAACTATTATTGATCATTCTAAAACATGTTACTTTCTACTCTTGTATTGTTCTCTGTTAAATTAAAATGTTAATGGGGCATAATAAAATATTTCCTTCTCTTATTTCAAAGGCCAGCTAAGATATCATGTCCTGTTGGTAATGTATTTAATGTTACTCTGAATGCTTTATTATACATGATATATTTTCTCTTATGGCTTTTCTTTCCATTAAGTAATAATTTGATATTACAAATTGTTGTTGAAGTTTATATATAAATGGTGACACTGACACTTTTTGAGAAGTAGGGAAAATGAGTGTATTTTTTCAGTTAGAGTAAATCTTAATGAAAACTTTTGTGTTTCATGTTATTTTTATTCAAAAAATAAAATGAATCACTTTTTATGGGAAAATTTACCATGTACTTTATATAACTAGCCATTAGAAACTAGAACTATTTGTTTTCATTTAAATGTTTTACACTAACAATTACAAAATGACATGAATTCTTTGTGGCCTTATTTAAAGTATACTGCATATATTCCTGCATTGTGAAGATTACCTATGTTTTAATTGGGGATGTGGGCCAGGCATGTTGGCTCATGCCTGTAACCCCAGAACTTTGGGAAGCTAAGGTGGTGGATCACCTGAGGTTAGTAGTTTAAGACCAGCCTGCCCAATATGGGAAAACCCTGCCTCTACTAAAAATACAAAAAGTAGCTGGGCGTAATGGAGGGCACCTGTAACCCCAGCTACCCGGGAGGCTGAGGCAGGGGAATAACTTGAACCTCAGTAAACTGAGATTGTGTCACTGCACTCCAGCCTTCACCCTCCAGCCTGGGCAGCCAAGCAAGTGAGACTCTGTCTACCAAAAAAAAAAAAAAAAAAGGACGTGTTCACAAATGCTAATTTTTACATAGAAAAAAATAATTCTGATTTTCCCCAAATAAAAACAACAATAAAAAGCAATTGGCTCAAAATTACTTTTAAAAATGTAAAGGAATCACATTATACCTGTGCTTAAATGTTATTAGTTTATGTTTGTGGTGTTTTAGGAAGTCTGAGCTTCTTTAACATAAAACAGTCTTTTACAAAAGTATCTAATCCTATCCTAGTGTTGGATGCTAGGAGAACATTTGATGCAAATTAATCAGTAAACATCTAGCAGCCAGCTACCTGAGAAGGGGTCTGGGAGAGACTTAGAAGTCAGCCAGCAGGGAAACTGCTGTTAGGAAGATGACTGTCAAGGGTTTTTTATACATACCAGCGGCATCACACTAAGATTCAAATTTTTTTCCTCTATCACTCCTGTAGGTAAAGAGAAAAAAAAGAAAGATGGAAAAATTGTAAAGATAAATGGGATCTTTCCTGTAAAAGTGAACTTGAGTTTTGTCTGTTGAACTTTGGCAAGACAGCAAGGGTTGGATTAATTAATGATTAATAACAAGTCAAATTAGTGAGAATGGAGTACAGTATCTAATAAATATCTAGCTATTTGTATTTAAACTTTGTTATGCATCATGTATCCTATTTGAAAATAATGTTTTCATAATCAACAAAAACAACAAAACAATTTAAATGTAAGCAACAGTCTTCCTTGCTCTAAAATTTTATCTGGGAGTAGGTTGTAAAATGTTTTAGAAAGAATTAAGGGTAAATTTCTAGCCATTTTAAAATTACAGTTATGCTTCAAATATCAATAAGATGACAATATAATTGCTTTCATACATTTTAGTGGAATTTGAGGGTACCCAAAAGAGGGTTTAAGTCATTGATGGACATTCACATCTATAGAAGGAAAATATCAGTCCTGGTAGAGCTGGAGAAGTTTGCAGAACAGGAAACAGTTACACTGGTTTGCTGGACCTGGGGTCTTCTTTAATTCTTAACCTAAGTCCATTCAAACAGTTGCTGTTGTTGTTGTTTTAACTATTTAGGAAAATTAAAAAGGGGATTCAATTCATAAAATTTTACTTTGTAATGAGTTTAGGAGGGCATAAATGCTTTACATTTAAACATAAATACAATAGTCTCTTCATATTTGTGTGCACTGTGTTCATGGATTCAACCAATCCTGGATCGAAAATATTTGGGAAAAAAAAGAATGATTGGGTCTGTACTGAACATATACAGACTTTTTTCTTGTTATTATTCCTTGAACAATACAGCATAACAACTATTTACATAGCATTTGATTGCATTAGGTATCATAAGTACTCTAGAGTTGATTTAAAGAAACAGGAGGATCTGCATAGGTTACATGCAAATCTGACACCATTTTAGATAAAGAACTTCAGTATCCGAGGATTTTTGTATCCACAAGGGTTTCTGGAGCCAATCCTCCACAAATAGCGATAGGTGACTATGTCTATGAAAATACATAAACACAAAAATATCCTACAAACTATAAAAGAAATAGAAGAATGAAAGTGGTTTTGAGTTGTACAAAAACCCATTTAAATGTTTTTTTAAAAGAAGACAAAATTTGATGTGGTAAGGGAGTTTATTATTTTATGTTGAAAATAAATCTTTTTAACTTTTCTCTAATAAGGAACTTAGGTTTATATATATAGCTTATCTTTTAAGTGATTTTACATACATATCTTGGAGTTACAAAATATATTTCAATTTTAATTAGAAGTGAAAAATCATGAGTTCTCTTTAGAATTTTGCCATACGTGATGTTTGATGTAAGTCCTAATATATTGACTAAAGATTATTTATTTTCTTTTTTTATTACATTGTGATATCTTCAACACGTTTAATTTTATGCTGCACTTTTAAATTATCTGGCAATAACTTATATAAAATATAGGCTAATTTTCTTTCAGTTTTTTTTTAAATAAGGCTCAAGAGAAATAAATAAATCTCCAAATATGTAGGCCACAAAAATATATAACCAATATTGGTGCAAGGGGTAGCCCCTTTGGATGTTGCAAGTGATATTCAACTTATCCATTTCACCATGTTATGTTAACATAGAAAATATTCACACATAGATAGCTCTACATAAGAAAAGTTAACTAGGTAATGATGATATATGGTTAATAATAATACAATTATTATTTGTTAAAAATATATTTTATTTTATATGTAGTCAGGTCCAGAGTAGTGGAAATGCTATATACACAAAGACACAGTTTGTAACAAAATGTTATTTAATAAAGGGGTCTTAAAATCACTCTCTATTAAGTTGCTATTTATCTAAATTGATTATTTTCTTCAAAATAAACAATGTTATTACTATTGTTTCCAAACAATAGTAATATGAAAAGTTACAGAAAATGGAAAAATCACAACATATAAGCAAAAAATAAAATAGAATACTGAACTAAATTATTCAATATCAATATATTAATCTCCTGAACATACAATGAATCTACACATACAATTCAAATGGACCATTGCTTTTACCTATTCTTTTTCTAAGGAGAAGGTAGATTACTTTAGTGCTCTCAATTCTCTTATATTTAATCATATGGTCCATATTGAGTAGTTATAATTTGACTATAATAATAGATGATCACATAAAAGTTGCCCATTTAAATGTTTATAATAGCCATATAAAGTTCATCCTTACTTTAGTGCAGACTTCTCTCCCATGTGCTGGTTTGCCCCACAGGCATTGCCCAATCTTTTTAAACCTGGACTCCCCTGTATTTGCTAATCCTTCAGTTGGTCTCACAGTGGTAAGATCACATTTTACTCAGGTCTGCAAGACAGACTCTGGGGAATCAGGCTTAACTATCATCTCCAAGCCATTTGATTTCCAATTTCTATTACATATATTCTTTGTGATCTTCCCATCAAGACTGTGATGGTTACTTTTATGTGTCAACTTGATTGGGCCATGAAGTGTGCAGACATTTGTTCAAATATTGTTCTGAGTGTGTCTGTGAGAGTGTTTCTGGATGAGGTTAATATCTGAGTTGGTAGACTGAGTAAAAAAGATTGTCCTCCCTAATGTGGGCAGATCCATTCAATCAGCAGGAAACCTGAAGAGGACAAAATAGCTTGCCCACCTTCAAGTAACTGGGAATTCCTCCTGCCTTTCTTAGCTGTGACATTGTTCTTTTACCAGGATTTAGACTTGAACGGGAATATCCACTTATCCTGTGTTTTTAGCCTCCAGGTCTCCAGACTGGAGCTTACACCATTGATTCTTCTGAATCTGAGGGCTTTGGACTTGGACTGGAACTAAATCATCAACTCTTCTTGTTCTACCACTTGCAGACTGCAGATATTGAGACACACTAGCCTCTATAATCATGTGAGCCAATTCCTTTTAATAAATCTCTTTATGTATGCATCCTATTGATCCTAGTTCTCTGAATAACTCTAATATAAAGCCTTTGGCACTTCTGGATTTTGTAATAATCTCTTAATTGCTCTCTAGTTTTATACTCTTCCCATGCATCCTCTACACTGTTATCTCCAAGCCATTTGATTTTCTCTACACACATGTAACAGTTATATCTCTTGAATGCAAAACACTTTAGGCCTTTCCCTTGCTTAAAATTCCTCCTTGGCTCCTCATCCATTTTAGGATAAAACACAACTGCTAACTTATCAAATAAAGTACCTTAATGATTTAGACCAGACTTGTTGGCCCTAGGTTTTTCCTTCCTTATAGCAAAATGGAGAAAGTTCCAGTTTCTGAACCAAGCTTCCTTGAGCCCCCATATCTTTGCACTACTCACTTTACCTATAAGGTCATTTCTCCTATTCTCCCATTGTCCACTTGTCTAATTCCTGTTCTTCCTTAACACTTGGCTTGTGTTTTATTTTGACCTAGAAGCCACCTTTTAGTTTATTCTTCCTTCTTTTTAATTTCCTCTTACAGTATAGCTGTATTAGTTGATTCTTCACATCTATATTTTAAACAATATGATAAAAACCCCTGAGGAGACAAATCATATCAAATAATTTTACTAAGTGCTTAGCACAGAGCACACGGTAGGTATTCACTAAAGCTCGGCTGAATACGTGAACGAATGAACTTTATTATCAAATTTACTTTAGAAAACACATGCTTTCATATTTAAAACAGTAAAAGTTTATTTCAGAAATTCACTTAATTCTGAATTATTAACTTCTATTTTTAATATTCTTTATTTAACCTGCCAGATCAACCCTGCTCTGTGCCTCCAGAAGCTGACATTTTTGAATTTCATTATTAGGACCTCTTGCCCTCTGAACTGAGATTGAGTTCAACCAATGAGTATAGACAAAAGATTAAAGGGTAGAAGTTGAGGGAGGTCAGGGTTTTGTTTCCATGGCACCTTCCCTGCCAAGCCATGGGCTGGCAGTAGATACAATTCTCTTTAAAGCTATCTGTGACTCCCTGGGGTCTAATACTTGTTTCTTCCCCTTGCCCATCAATCCTGGTATGGCAATAACTCCCCACTATTATCCGGGGAAGACTTGACCCTTCCTTCCTTCCTTCCTTCCTTCTTTCCTTCCCTCCCTCCCTCCCTCCCTCCTTCCTTCCTTCCTTCCTTCTTTCTTTTTCTTTCTTTCCCTCTCTCTATTTTTCCTTCTTTCCTTTTTTTTTTTTGGAGACAGAGTTTCACTCTAATTGCCTGGGCTGGAGCACAGGATCTCAGCTCACTGCAACCTCCACCTCCCTGGTTCCAGGGATTCTCCTGCCTCAGCCTCCTCAGTAGCTGAGATTACACGTGCACAACACCATGCCGGCTTATTTTTTTTTTTTTCTTTTTTTGTATTTTTAGTAGAGATGGGGTTTCACCATGTTGGCCAGCCTGGTCTCAAACTTCTTACCTCATGTGATCCACCCACCTCAACCACCTAAAGTGCTGGGATTATAGGCGTGAGCCAACTTTACTTTCTATTGCTGGTTTCATTTAAGTTGTCCACACTTTCGTAAAAATCATTTTCTTAAGCTTTCTCAATTACCCTGTTAGACAATGACACCAGCCTCTTGCCAAAATGCAATATAGAGCATTCCCCCCACCACCCCATGACTTAATAATCCAACACGATGCCACATTAAGTTTACCATTTAGATCATATATTGAGCTCATCAAATATATTAAATATGTCAGTAACTGTACAGTAGGACAAGGCATATAATCACAGAAAATCTAGTATCTTTTTAAGTGACTTAAAGCATCTTATAGCTTTAAAGTGCTTTTCCATTGGAAAGATGGTTTAAATTAATTCTCTCATTTGATTATCTCACTTATAAATAGTTTACTGGACAAACATAGAAATACTGAAAATATACAGTTTTAAAAAGCTCATTTCAATTTTGTTAAAATTTTAAAAAATAAATTAAAATTGTGTTCTTACTACAAATAATTCAATGTTTTTGTCAATGCTATTTAGAAATATAATAGTACTTCAACTCAGTTGTCAGCAAAAATGACAATTACAGTGCTTGGTGCCTATATGATTCCCTGATGGTACCTTAGAGAGCCGAGTGTCAGATTAACCCTCAAGGCAACTAGTGCATCTTGTAGTACCACTGGATGTGCTCCACTGATGCTCTCTTGCCCACACTAAATGTAAAACAGAAAAATGACATTCTCTTTCGTGTTAGAAGCAGTATGTATAAGCCTACATAGTGCAAAAAGCATTTTCAGATGTGTTCTGTAGATTCTGCATTTCAGTCTCTGCCACATGGGAGTGCTTCTAGAGCTTTTCATTGTCTTTCCCAGAAGGAAAGCACTAAATGCCACTTTTTTTTTCTGCACAGTTGTTATGCTTCTCAGTGTCTAACTCCCAGGAAACTGCAAACACCAAGAGTATCTGTCCCATGATACAGTTTGGTGGGACAGAATTTATTCTGCCCTTTTGCTATTTTGATAAAAAATATAAATATGATGTATATGCAGGATTTTAAAAGAGTGTAAGAGATGGATGTATTTTTATAATTGAACAGTTTTGACAATGAAGAAATTTTGTTTCTGGGAAATTCATGAAAACTAGTGCAGTCTTCAAAGTTCTCAGATTCTAGAGGTCAAATTATCTTATACATTTTAGGTAAAAGGGCTGATTAGGTTGTCCCTGAGAGCCACTATTCCTGAAAGCAACATTTAGAGGTTTAAAATTCAAGATGCTTCTTGCAGAAACAACTGAGTTTTCTGAGAGCTTCTTCAGCCTCATGTTATGCATGTAGAGTGCACTTGAAGAATACCCCTGAACAGATTCTTTCATGGTGGCTCTTTTTTTTTTTTAATATAGTGCCTTATATATCTGGTAGGATACTCAAAAGACACTCTTTTTAAGTATGTAATTTAAATTTAATAAAACTATACAAAGAGATTGGTCTCAGGACTGTATTGATGTACATAGCACTTTTGTTATATATCTATTACTATGTCCACATTAAAGTAATATAACAGAGATGGCAGAAACAGAAAGGGAATTTAAAGCATAAGCTCTGTACCTTGTTAACTTCACGTATAAATTGAGACTCTGTGGTGTCCTGTAAGTCTCAGATGCAAATTCAAGTTTAATAACTGAATTTTCCCCCAGGCCCTGTTAATTTCACAAGGAAAAATTGCAGAATACAGTAGATAACTGTATACACACAGTGACAATTTGTACAAGTATATGAGCAACTCAGTTCTTATTGCAATTTAAACAACATATTAACTAATCAAAGTGTCTTATTGACAATGGATTCTATCTCCTATAATCAGACTCAAACCGGAAGTGTCTCAAGGGAAAGAGAGAGGTGTGGGTGGAGGAAGAATTCAAAAACTGTTTCAGGTTAGTAACAGTCAGAGGTGATATTTAAGTGTTTACTGCACCTCCTTCCAACATATACACACAAGGTACATACAGAATGGTCACCTATCCAGTCAGACTGACTGCCAGCAAGTCTCAGTACATTTGGCTCATTATTGGTTCTGCTATCAATGGATATCTCTTCCTCAAAAGAAAAACTTAAATAAATAGCACTTAAACATTATCAGAAGATAGGAAGGGAAATGTTTATTTGCACATCAAATTATGCACAGTTCCTGGATGCAGACATCTACGCCTTATTACATCAGACTTCCACTGGTAAAGGTTTCATCCACTGGGTCTATTCATTATCGTCCTTTGGTGAAGATGTTTCTGTAATCCTCATTGTAGTCTGCTCTTAATCTTTTGAGCATTGTGGGACAGATAGTATTTGTGGCAACTAGTGAGTATTGCCTTTGTAGCTTAAGAGCAGCCAATATGAAAAAGAATGACAATATGAGAAAGAATAGGTATGGCTGTGTTCCAATAAACTATACTTTATAAATACAGACTGTAGGCCAGATTTGTTTTGCAGGTCATTGTTTGCAGACCCACAGTGTAGAATAGGACAACATAAAGTCTGGCCTTAGAGACAGAATTCACCATCCTTTGCCTGCTAAATTTCAGCCAGAAATAATGCTCCCTTTCTCATATTCACTTCTCAAATGAATATTTAAACAAAATTCAATAATACAAAGTGATGTTGTTTTCTTGCATTTCAACCTGACAACTACCATGGGTGAAAGGGAAATTTATTATTATTTTAATATTTAGCTTCTTTATAATATTATATAAGAAACACGTTTATGGTACAAAGTGGTATGGTTAATTAGAAAGACAAGTATGTAATCGTTATACTGAAATGCACAGAAGTAACTATTTTTTATTTAGTAATTACACCCATTAAGTAGATCAGTGGTGTAGGACAGATGCAGCATTGGATATATCCCACTCCAGTAGAAGAAAAGGGATTTTTAAAACTGTACATTACACAGTGTCACATTATATAAAGTTATGGCTACATCAGGTGACACAGAAGAAACTGATATTACATGACCTGATGCAAATTCAAATGGAAAATTTGGAGCATACAAATGGATTAAACAGCCTTGAAAATCAGGTAGAATACAATTCCAGAGGATTTCGGGTCATTCAGAAATGCTATTACCTCCCAGCTAAGAAATGTCGACTGTTTTGTTAGTGATCACATTGAAGCATGAAATTGGGGAGGAAGACCATTAATGGGTCAGTTAAGGTAAGAATTCAGAAATATTATTTTAAGGTGGAATGTTATGACAAATACATGACAAAATGTAAAATTACCTCTCAGAAAAATCTGTGTTTATTTTCAGTCACTGTTTATAGTATGGAAAATGTATTTTGACTGGAAAATCCCACTTGAAAAGTTCTTACCCTAAAAAACTCAGAGACTTTATCAGGGTAGGTCTATCACTGTCCTTACACACTACCATCTTTTTCTTGGGAAACAACTTATATACCGTATAAAATGTGTACATTTTTCTAAAAGTAGCATTTCATAGTGCTTTAGAAAGAGGTTTTCTTTTTCCTTTATATTGTAAAACTACTTATGAACATATAATAGAGGGATGAGTTAACAAATGTGTTAAAGCTGGAGTTTGCAAACACTAGTTAGCCAATAAAGTTTACTATCTGGTAAACTCTTTACTGATGAAAAAGTCTTAACTATAGTAGATAGTTGCCCATCAGATGAATTAAACTTAAAAAATATATACATTTTAAATACGTAATATCAGATTACTTAACTGAAACTACTTTCTTTAATTTCCTTTAAGAAAACTATTGCTTGATTTTTCTCTCTTCAGTTTGTGTGTATATGTGTGTAAGTAAAGGAATTATTATTCGATTTTTAAAATGGACTGTCAGGCAAATGGAGCCAATAATAATTGAAGATTTATTAGTTGGTGAATGTTATATTGATATGGGAATGCTGGCAAAGGAAGAGCATGGTCATGATATGGAATAGGGGAAGGAAAGTGCTGGAGAGAAAGGCGGATCCCTGGCTAGGGTTCCACCCGCAGAGAACTAGGTGAAGACAAGCATTTCCTGCCGAAATATATTTCCTAAGACCACCTGGGCCTATAAAAACCCAATACCCTAGCGGGCGGTCACACAGGTAGCTATACCTCCAGAGAAGCCCATCGGTGGTAGAAGACACAAGCATCTGGTCCTCCCGAGGACCGGAGAGGAGCACACTGGCAGAAGAACACACTGATAGGCACCTGCACGCCGGCAGGCCTTTGATCGCCACAGAGCGTCCCAATTCCAGGGGAAAACCATCTGCCTTATGGCTCCTACATCAGCTGAGAGCAACTTCCACTCAATATCCCACATGTGAATCCGATTCTTCCCAGTACCCCAAGGCAAGAACCCAGGATACAGAGAGCCCTCTGTCTTTGTGAGAAGATAGAGGGTCTAATTGGGTCTAATTGAGCAGACTAACACAAACCACCTGTAGACGGCAAACTAAAAGAGCACCCGGAAGCACACGCCTACTGGGGGGGCCTTAGGAGCTGTGAACTTTCACCCCAGACACTGCGGTGGGGTCAGAGCCCCACAGCCTGCCCATCTGTATGCTACCTAGAGCTTTGAGCAGCGGGGCCCTGAAGAAGCAAGCCACAGCCGCATTGCACGCCATGCGAGGGGAACAAGGGAACCTTTCCCGTTTCAATATGACCATAGGTATTTAAATGGTTTTTAATAAAATATATTTACTGTGGGGAATTAGAACCATCTAAATCTTCAAACGCTGCATAGGAAATAGATGATGAAAATATTGGTAGAAAGTTATAAAATCTTTCTACTAAAATTTAAACTATCTAATTATATTTTAAGAAATGCATTTAACAACAGATGATATGGCTACTTTCTTCATTCACTAAATTTGTAGGACTTACTACCTGTGCTTTGTGTTATCACTAGTAAGTGGCCATACTTTTCACTTTGAGGGCACAGTGTTTTCTCACCTTTTAATCCTAACTATTGCCCATTCACCTAAACACCAAAGTCTCTTAGCCATTATCCTTTCAAACATCATAGATGCATAACAAATGTATTTTTGAATAAGTGAATGTAGAGGCATACCTGTTTATAATGCCCTCTCCAGAGACGATGGCATGAAATTATTTTCTAATGACTACTTTTAGGTCTTTAATTGCCAAGTTCCAAAATAATGTCATCAGTAAGTCAGTTTAGTATACTTTAAATTTGTGCATAAAAACAATTATGGAATATTCTCATTTTTAATTCTTAATATACTTAAATAATTGGTTCTTTAGTTTTCATATTTATGTACGTCTCAGCTTGTTTAATACCATATTTTAAAATTTTTTCTGTGCTATAATTCTAACATAAATTTCTTTTAGACGAATATTATTAACAATTGCTATGATTTTGAAATGCATTTTGTTTGAAATGGGTATTGGTTATTCAAAATAATAGTTGAAATACAGAGAGCCTTTATATTTCAAAATATTAACCTTTCACTGAATTGATTAAAAGCATATAATATGACTTTGAAGTATTTTGAAAACCTTGCTGCAGAAAATCAATCAAATTATTTTTTTGTTTGGTAATGTAAGAGTTGCTTCAGTTTTCAAAGACCAAGATTATCCTGTGCACTCTGCCAATGAATAGATTTAGTAGAAAACATAGGCTATAGAGAGGAATTATTAATAATAAAGAATCAAAAACAAAGGAAAATAAGTGGGTTAATTACAATAAATATGATTTAAGCATCTGTTTAGGCTATCAGAGAATACAAAAGGGAATTTGAGAGATATTAAAATTTAAACCCAAACTAACACAACCCAAATAAGGATAGAATTTTTTTTCACAGCATAATGAGCATTTATTAAATATTATTTTTATTTAAATGCAGACATAGAAATGAACAGTAAGTAGCATATAGATTTTTTCTTTTTCTTCTTTTTTTAAGATAGCATGAAGTATCTTATCTAAACCCCTTATCATATCAGCTGCCACAATATTAAGCCACAAAAACATGATCATAAAACCAAAGCATACAAGTTTAAAAACATTAGGTTGGAAAAAGTATTAAGGGCACAACATGTAACATTTTTAGCATCAGAGTTCTACATTTTTAAGTATCATATTGCAGGGTTTTTAAAATTTTACTTTTTTGCTCAATGTTTTAAAGTTATTTATAGTCATAGTGTTTATGATGAAAGATTTTAACCTTTAAAATTTCTACTCTTTAATTGGATTTAACATTTTTTTTGTGGTCAATTATCTGATTGATTTTCTTTTGTGTTCCATGGATGTATTAATATTTCATGGACAGTTTTTTAATCTATTTAAATCATTTTATTATACAATAAATTTATTCTGAGTACTTAAAATTTTTAAATTGATCTGTTTGATTCTCAAACACAGTCTTCCTAAGGAGCACATCTGATATGTCCTGCTCTCTGTTGAATTCTTGTATGACTTCATACTACCAACAGAATAAAATCCAAATTTTCCTTGATGACAGAAAAAGCCCCTTATCTCTCTTACTTCTTTCAGCTTTGCATTGTGCCCCCATATCTAACATGTTATCAGCTGATCCATAGTGAAAAATCTCATATTTTCCAAACTTGGTCTGCTTCTTCACACCACTGCCTTTCTACATTTTTCCCTTTGCTTTTAAGTATTTTTCCTAAGTACATCTTGCTAGAGTCATAATTCAGAATTTATTTTAGTAATAATCTCTGGTTCTTCTCCAAAGTTTTTATTTTAATTGACAAACATTGAATATTATGTACAACATGTTTTGAAATATGTATATTTGTGGAATGGCTAAATTCAGCTAATTAACATATGCATTACCTCATGGGTTTATCATTTTTTAGTAATAAGAACATTTAAAATCTACTGTCAGCAATTTGTAAGAATGCAATACATTGTTATTAACCATGTTGCACAATAGATTTCTTGGACTTACTCCTCTGATCTACTTGAAATTTGGATGGATGGTATTCTTTGACCAACATCTCCCTAACCCATCCTCCCTCCCTCTCCTGGTACCCCATAACCACCATTCTGCTCTCTGCTTCTATGTATTAGACTGTTTTAGATTCTACATATCAGTGAGATCATACAGTATTTGTCCTTCTCTGCCTGGCTTATTTCACTTCATATAATGTCCTCCAGACTCACCCATGTTGTTTCAAATGACAGAATTATCTTCTTTTATAAGATTGAATAGTATTCCGTTGTGTGTGTGTGTGTGTGTGTGTGTGTGTGTGAAACAATGTGATATATAATACAACGTGATATGTGTATCACATCTTCTTTATCTGTTGGATAGAGTAAAAAGATATATAACATCTCTATCTATCTATCTATCTATCTATCTATCTATCTATCTATCTATCTATCTATCTATATCACATCTTCTTTATCTGTTCATCCGTTGCCGGACACAGGTTGATTTCACATCTTGGCTCTTGTGAATAATGCTGCAATAAACAAGAGAGTGCAGATACCTCTTCAACAAACTGAGCTCATTTCCTTTGGATGTATACCAAGCACTGGGTTTACTGGATCGTATGTCAGTTCTACTTTTTAAAATTTTTTGAGGAACTTCCACACATTTTTCCATAATGACTATACTAATGTAAATTTCCACCAGTATTGTATGAGAGTTCTCTTATCGCCATGTCCTCATCAATACGTATCTTTTGTCTTTCTGACAACAGCCATTCTAACTTGCATTTATTGGATGACTATTGCTATTGAGCATTTTTTCCCCATATACTTGTTGTCCATTTGTATGTCTTCTTTGGAGAAATGTCTATTCAGATCCTTAGCCGTTTTTAAAATTGGATTATTTGTTTTCTTGCTAGTGAGTTGAGTTTTTTATATATTTTGGATTATAACAACTTATCAAATGTATAGTTTGCAAATATTTTACCCCATTCCATCAGTTGTCTTTTCACTTCTGTTTTCTTGGCTGAGTAGGAACTTTTGAGTTTGATGCACTTCCATTTATCTATTTTTACTTTTGTTGCTTGTACTTTCAGGTTCACATATCCAAAAACATCTTTACTTGCAACAATGCTGTGGAGATTTTTTCTCTTATTTTTTTCAATAGTTTTTCAGTTTCAGGTCTTATGTTTAAGTCTTTAATTCATTCTGAGTTTGTTTTGTATAAAGGGTCTAATATCATTATTCTGATTGTGGATTTTCATTAGTTTCAACACCATTTATTGAAAACATTGCCCTTACCCCCACTGTGTGTTTTTGATACTTGTATCAGAAATCGATTGACCATAAATGCATGAATTAATTTCTGGGTTTTCAATGGCATAGGCATGCAGAAGATGAGCCAGTGCAGGAAGCTAGAGAAAATGAAAGTAAAACATATCAAAAATGGTAGAACATAACTAAAACAGTGAGGAGAGGGAAGTTTATAGCACTAAACACATACATTCAAAAACAGGAAAGGTCTTAAATAATCTGAGTTCCTATTTCAAGAACCTAAAAATAGAAACAAAATAAGCCCAAAGTAAGCAAAAGGAAGGAAATCATATGAATAAGGGCAGAAATCAACAAATTTGAAAACAGAAAAAAAAAATACAGAAAAATCAATGACACAAAATATTTTTTCTTTGAAAAATCAATAAAATTAATATATGTTAACAAGACTGATATATAATGATAAAAAGGAGGACATATATTACTACTGTCAGAAATAAAACATGATATATCATTACAGACCTTCACATATCAAAAGGCTAATAAGGGAATATTAAAAATAACTTTACACAAATAAATTTGACAACTTGGAATGCACCAAGTTTTTAAAAAACAAAATCTACCATAACTCATCCAAAATGAAATAGAAAATTTAAATAGTTTTATAACTATTAATAATATTAAATTTTCAATTAAATACTTCCCTCAATATAAATCTCCAGGCCCAGATAGTTTCACTGGAAAATTCTACCAAATTCTTTAAAGAAGAATTGATACTAATTTTACACTATCTCTTGAAGAATATAGAAAAGAAAGAAATGTATTATGACTCCTTCCAAAAAATGATTACTATTTGACTAGGTATAGCTAGACAAAGACAATACAAAAAAAAAAAAAAAAAGAAGCTACAGACCGACATTCCTCATGAAATACAGATGAAATTATTTTAACAAAGTATTATCAAATAGAAATCAGCACTATATAAAACAATTTATATATTATGAACAAGATATTTTATTCTAGTGGATTTATGTATTTTAGGAATTTATTCTAGTGGTGGAAGACTGGTTCAAAATTTGATAATCAATTGCAAGCTAACACATTAACAGGCTCAGGAAAAAAATACATGATCTTCTCAATTTATGCAAAAAAATTGTACTGTTTTATGATAAAAACTAAGTAAACTAGGAATAGAGGAGAATATCCTAAATCTAATTAAGAGCATCCACAAAAACCCTATAGCTGCAAAAACAAAGAAACAAAACAAAAAAAACCTAATTAAGAACATGTAAAAAATCATTTTACCAAATGATAAAAGACTGATTGCTTTCTTCCCATGAATGGGATCAAGGCAAAGATAATCATTCTTTCCACTTTTATCACAGTACTTAAGTTTTAGCTAGTGCAATAAGGCAAGAAAAATAAATTGTTATATGTACAGAAACAAAGAAATAAAAGTGTCCTTATTTTGCAGATTACCTGATGTTCTACATTTAAAAATCCCAAAGAATCTTCAAAATAAAAAATAAAAACCAATATAACTCCTAGAACTAATAAGTACGTTTAACAAGGTGGCAAGATGCAAAATAAATATACAAAAATAAATTATATTTGTATGTGCTAGCAATGAACACATGAACACTGAAATTAAAATACGGTACCATCTACAAGCAGTCAAAAACAACCCCTGAAAATCTAAAGTGTAAATCTAATAGAACAAATACAGATCTTTTATGTTGAAAACTACAAAACACTAAAGAACTTTTAAGAAATTAAAGATCAAAATAAATGGGAAGACTTACTTTGTATGTGGATTGAAAGATTTCACATTTCCCATCAAAATGCAAACAAGAATTTTGTAAATACAGACAAGAGTATTCCAAACTTCATATGGAAAAGCTTTGAAATTAGAATACCTAAATTACAAAAAAGTAGAATAGTGTGGAAAAAATCATTCTACCTGATTTCAAAACTTTTTATATGGCTACAGTAATAAAAACTGAGTAGAGGACCCCACAATAGTTCTCCACAAGTATAGCCAACTCATTGTTAATAAAATTTTAAAAGCAATTCAACCGAGGAAGGATCATTATTATTATTATTATTTTTTTTTTAAATGGGGCTAGAGCAATTGGCTATCCATAGTCTCAGACCTTATACAAAACTAACCTAAAATAGACCTTAGACTTAAATGTCAGTTGTAAAACTATAAAACCTTTAAAGAAAATATAGGGGAAAGTCTTGGTATTTAGGGCTTAATGAAGAGTTCTTAGACATGACACCAAAAGTATAATCTATAAAACAAAAATTAGATGAATTAGACTCCATCAAAATTAAAAGCTATTGTTCTGCAAAAGATGAAAAGACAATCACATATCCTTCATGGAAATGCAAATTAAGACCTCAAAATGACAATATCATTATCTGGTAATGATGTGGAGAAATGGGTCTCATACATTTCTGTGAGAATATGAAATGATACAGTCACTCTATAAGATTATTTGGCAGTTTCTTTTAAAAACTAAACTATACAAAAAAACATTACTATACAATTCAAACATTGCATTTCTGAGCATTTATTGTAAATAAATTAAAATTTATGTTCACACAAAATCTGGGCATGATTGTTCCTAGCAGTTTACTTGTAATATCAAAACTGTAAATTACTAGAATATCCCTCAGTAAATGTATGGTTAGATTGTGGTTTATCTTTTCCTGAAGCACCACTTAGCAAAAAATACACAGAAATCTTGGATGAATCACAAGATTGTTGAGTGAAAAAAGTCAATCTTTTAACTCAAAGTGGTCATTTGCTATTTAATTTTATTTGTATAACTCTCTCCTAAATGACAACACTATTATAGAGAGAGGCCACTAGGGATTAGGAATGGTTAGAGATGTTGGATGCAAGTATAAGGAGGTAGCATAAAGGAGACTTGTGTGTGAATGGAATAGTTCTTAGATGTGGTGGCATTACACAAATATATACATGTGATAAAATGAGAGAATCATGGATATACATTGTACCAAGTCAGTCTCTTGGCTTTGATACTGTGCTATGATTATTTAAACGGTAACCATCCGGAGAAACTGGATGAGAGGCATTGAGACCTCTCTGAACTATCCTTGCAAATTCCTGTGAATCTATACTTATCTAAAAATAACTTTTAAAAAGAGAATTGTGTCCTACATAATATTCTGTAATACATATATAGCTGTCTAATTGGCATATGTATACTTTCTGAAGGAGAGGAAGAGAACACCAAAATTTTTTTGACAGATAATGGTAACAAAATTTCCAAATTTGATAAAAATTCACAAATCCAATACACTCAATGAAACCTAGGCTCAACCAATGTGAAGAAAATTGTACTAAGGCACATCACCATTAAATTGCTCAAAACTATTGATAAAGATAAAACCTTTAAAGCAACATAGGAAGAAAAACAAAAATGAGGATGGTGGCAGATATTTTGCTGTAAACAAGGGAAGTGAGAAGACAATCGAGCAATCTCTAAAATACTTGGGAGAATAAATTGTCAATCTAGAATTTTATACCACTGAAACTACTTCAAAATGAAGGCAGAATACTTTTCCAGAAATATAATAGCTGAAAGAATGTGTCCTCAGCAGATTCTCATTATAATAAAGGTAAAGCAAGTCCTGGTGGAAAGAAAATGGAACTAGATGGAAGTATGGTTTCATACTATGAAATGGAGAACATCAAAATGGAAATTATATTAGTAAATGTATCAAATTTATTTTATATTATGTAGATTTTTAAAAATAAAAGCTATAACAATATAAAAATGTTCCTCACACAGCTCATGATGTGGTATACATAAAAGTCTTTCAAAGTAATTTAGCTAAATGAATAAGTGAGTGAAAATAAAATAAGGAAAATACCTTAAAAATAAATATTACTCATTTATATCTATTAGTTTACAAAGCAATTATCATTTTTACTGACTTACCATTTTTAACTGCAAATAAAAATTTGTTTTCTGTAATTTTCATTTTTTGTTTAGTATTGATGACTATTGCTTTTCTCTCCATCCCATCATTATCAAAAGTCATTTTAGTAGACCTTTTCCTTGCCAAAATTATCTAAAATGTCAACCTTCACAATGCATATCTTTTTCTCTGCTTATCTCCTTCTTCTTATTTATCACCGTTTAACATGCAAAAAATTTTTACATATTTACCTTTTTTTATTTCTGAGTACATTTAAGCTCTATGATTGCAGGTATGTTTGTCTGGTTTGTGGTATCAGTAGCTCTTAAACTGTGCCTGGGACATAGTAGACATTCAATAAAATATTTGTTAATTGTTGGCTATCCAAAACAAACTCCTTAGTTTCTTCCCCTAAGTATGCCATCTCTGGTTGTGTTACTGTCTATGTTCCACAAGGTCACTTATCTTAGAAACATTTTTTCTTGACTTTCTAGTTTTAACTAAATCACAAAGTTTGGTCCATCTTTCCTTCCAATTATTTCTCAGTTCTTTGGCTTTTTCTATACCTACTTCCATTCTATTATAGAGAAAGCATGCTATCTTGTCACTGTCTCAGAATCCCCTCCCTTCAAATAGCCCCATCCACAGTGCTGTAACCATGAGATTTCTAACATGCCATACTATTCCTATCATTCCTTTTCTCAGAACCCTTCAGGAACATCTCAAAGACTGTGGAATAAGGTATGAAATTCCCATCATCAGTCATAAGGCCTTGCCTCCCTCTTTATCCTCATCTCCTACTCTCTGCAAGTCCCTGCATAGAACATGTTGCTTTTATTTCTGGTTTTTCTAATGCAATAACCTTGCCTCAGATGTCCTCTCACTCTTCATCAGACTAAGCACAGAACTAACTTTGTGGGTTAGTCAAATGGTTTCCTGGGACTTTTTTGTAATGCAACTATTGGTAAATGGGAAAATGAGCTGATCTTTTCTAACAGACCACGCATTCCTGGAGAGCAGAAACTACATTTTACCTTTATATCTTACACCTAACCCAAAGATAGCATAGACAAGGGCACAGAACTGTTGAAAAATATTCAATAACTAAATATTACCCTAAGTGACTTAGAATGTATGTTCACAAGGCACAGATACTATTTAAATTACAAACTTCAGAAAAATGACTAATCAGAGTACAAAAATATTTTAAATATTGTCAGCTGGGCACTGTTGCTCACTCTTTTAGTCCCAGCACTTTGGGAGGCCAAGATGGGCAGATCACTGGAGGCCAAGAGTTTGAGACCAGCATGGCCAATATGGTGAAACCCCATCTCTACTGAAAATACAAAAAGTAGCCAGGTTTGTTGGCACATGACTATAGTCCCTGCTACTTTGGAAGTTGAGGCACGAGAATCACTTGAACCTAGGAGCCAGCCGTAGGTTGGACTGAGCTGAGATTGTGCCACTGCACTCCAACCTGGGCGACAGAGCCAGACTCTGTCTTAAAAAAAAAAAAAAAAAAAAAAAAATTTAAATATAAAAATATCATTATATTCAAATGACAAGTAAATCTCAGCATGAATGTTAAAATCACTTTTTGAATAGTTTTTAGTGAGTTTTATGTCTAGCAATTTTAACTTATTAACATGTACTTTTATGGTCTTCCTAAGAAACGCTATCAGTTTCCAACTTTTGGCCTTTGTTTGAAAGGAGTACAAGGATGTGCCTCTAGTAAAATTTTCAAAATTGTCTACACACTGTGTTCCTTAACTGAGAATAGGGAGGCTGAGTAGAGTCCATCCTCTTTCTATTTTAAGTAATTTTCAGCCACAGATATATGCACAGGGGTTTATATTCCTAACTGGGTAAATGACTTTCACATTTATTAAATGGTCTGAGTGCTAAAAAAGTGATTATTTGTTCAAGCTCAGGAGAATTTTGTTTTGAGCACTTTTAAGTTCTCATGGTCCTCAGCTCCTTCTCTTCTTTGACTTCTGTTGAGCATAATTTATACTTTATTTAAAATCAATTATTTAAAATCAATTATGTTTTCATAAATCTATAGTTTTGCCTTCTTATTTCTCATTTTATCTTCCACAAACTAACTTTGAAAACAGAATAATTTATAGTATTGCCATCATCATTTGGGGAAAATACTTACATTTCCCAAATTAGGTTATCAAATAACTTTCATAATGTTAGTTTTAACTTAAAAAAAATAGGATCAAAACAAAACAAAACATAAAACCTTTAATAGCTAGCCAGAGTTTATAGGTCTATAACAACTCTGAATAAACTGCCAGAGGCAAATTTTTATTCAGCAGAAATTCTTCTCTGCTGTATTTTTTCTTTAAAAAATCTTTTTGAAACAAGTGTCACAATTGTAATCTTTTAATTAATTTGGTACTACATACAGAGGAGTCCTGAATGAAAGCTAGTAGCTGTTTTTGCCATGGTGCCCAGAAGGATGCCTCTGTTTTGCCAAAAAATGTTCTGTCACTAATGTGAAGCCTGTTGACAAACTGTTGTTTATATGTTGTCAATGTGATGCCAAGTCAATTGTTTCACTACGGGAATCCTGGCTTGGCCCCAGTAGCTGTCTAAGTCTTTGTAGACCCACAGATACTTTTAGGGAAAGAAATTAAAGGTAAAAACCTTATTTCACTTGTACTTGGCTCTTTATTTAACTGAAGTTTTATGTAGATATGAAAATAAGTGATGATCAAACAACTTTGCAAGAACGGTAATTCTAAAGACTTAGACATATGGTTGGTTTTTAATTCCTCTAGCTGTTAATTAAGAGGCTAATTATACAAGATGGTTAGGTATATAATAGCTTGCAAATTCTAACTTTTTTCTTGTCATTTAAAATTAGCAAAGTAAGAGCTATGTAAGTCTTCTTTATCCTTTAAATCAGTGATAGTCAATGGGGGATAATTTTGCCCTCCAAGGGACATTTGACAACGTCTGGAGACATTTTTGTCACACTTGGACAGAGACTGCGGCATGTAGTAGACATAGATTGGGTATGTGGCTAAACGTCTACAGTGCACAAAACAGCCACCTACAACAAAGAATTATCTGGTCTGAAATGTCAATAGTATGGAAGTTAAGAAACTGTTATCCACATTAAATCGTTGAGGTATATGGAGAATAGCACTAAAATGTTACACAAACTCAATAATGGTTAGAGAAAATATATTGTTAGAAATTTAGGAGACACTAAAAGAATGAGACTGTAGTCTACAGCTTTCATATTAGTAGGAGAAAAACAAAAGAAGAATTAGAAAAGTATTATTGGTCACAAAATAAAATGAGAAGAGGTAGAAGAGAAGAAGCAGAGAAAAAGCAGAATAAACAAAAACCAATAATGTGAGTCTGGGAATAATCCTTTATACATCACTGATCAAAACACATGAAAGACTAAAATGACTGACAAAAAGATTGAATATGTACTTTTTTCATATACAAGAAACCCACTTCAAATGGCAAGGAAAGTTTAAAAATATAAAGATAGCAACACTGGCCCAAACAATGCTGTTGTAGCAAAATTAATATTGGGTAATACAAGTTTTTAAGGCAGAACTATTATTATATTAAAAAATCACAATTAGTAAAAGTAACCACAAATCAACAATTCACCAAGATAATATTTTAAAAATCACCTGTATTCAATATAGCTAATAAAATAATTTTGAAATGTATGAAACAAATACTGATAAAAACACAAGGGGAATCAGACAAATCCGTAAGTTTAGTAAATTGAATATTCTGTCAAGAAAGCATAGATCAATTTTTCAGACCCTTAATATACAACACCAAGAGTGAACTCTCATGTAAAATAGGGACTATGGGTGATAATCACGTGCTATAGGCTCATTGATTGTAACAAATGTTCCACTCTAGCAGGGATGTTGCTAATGGGGAGGCCATGCATGTGTGGGAGCAGAGAGCTTATAAGAAATCTCTGTACCTTGTGCTCAATGTTACTGTGAATCTAAAACTCCTCTGAAAAATGAAATCTATTTTTTTTAAAGGATGGACCAATAACATCCCAAGTAAGAAAGGATATAGATGATTTGAACTATAAACATGTTTTGATATTTTTGACTTATCTATCACAGGTGTAAAATTATTTCATCATGCACAGTTCAGTGTAAATAGGTATGTTGGTCATAATATATACCCCAGGGGCTCCAGTCAGTTGCTATATCAGAAATTCCCACCTAGTGGTGGTTATAGAAGCTTTAATCTAAAGCTCACATTCCAGAAGAGGCTACTAAAAGTGCTTCAGCTATCTCTGACTCCTATCAATACCAGAGGCTGTATTAATTATCATAGTGAATGTTGGAAATGAGTTTTCATTGGTGAAAGTGATGGCTTGCTAACTAGCATTATGGATGTTAGAAATGGCTTTTCATTGATAAAATTAGTGGCAGCTGACATAGATGGATAGGATAGAATTTGCTATACACAGTGCACTCCTCATTCATAAGCAGGATATGGAAGTCTAGCTCACTTCCCTTAGGGAAGTCACCTTAGGTTAGCTTACTCAACAGTATAGTTAGCTAAAATCTGCCATAGTGTATTGACACATTTTTCTTTAGGTGAAACTTTCATGTAAGGTATTTGGGAAACACCAAAAACAGAAGAACTGGGATATCACGATACTTACAGAATAAATGGCATATAGACATCATTGATGATAATCATCTGTATGAATGAAATAATTTAAAGGTACCAGTTTCTATGAAAATAAATATTGAAATATGACAAAATTTCTAAAGTTAATTCACAAAAGTACTTAACAAGTTGGGTTTATTCTGTACTCAATAAATAGTATATATACATTCTTTTGAACTCTACAAAAACATTTATAAAAGGCACTGATCACTTACTAGGTCAAAAAGTAATTCTCAATAGATTTATTTATAAGACAAGTTTTTCTACTGAAATATAATTGCAAAATAAGCCAACAACAACAGAGAAACAGATAAAAGATCAAATAAAAACCTCTGTTTTTAAATTTTGTTAAAAATTACTCATTGGTTAATAAAGTAACAATGGGAATAATATATTTAAATTGAATGATAAAATGTATATAAAAATTTACAATAAGCGGTAAAGGGAAATTTATATATAATTTTAATATGTATGTATATGTATATATATATATGTATCAAAATATTAAAATGTGGACTATCTAGAGTTCAAGTTTTTAATAGTGGTTCATTTTAAAAGAGAATGAAGAAAAATAGAATTTGGTATAAGAATACTGGAGGCCTCAACTTTATTTGAAAGATATTATTTCTTGAGAAACTAAATAGAGAGCCTATATAATTTTTTACAGTTACCCTTTATTTATTTTGAGTAGGATATTCTTCACTTCCTTGTATTCTTCATTTTAATATTCCCAAACAGTAAAATGTATTGAAGTATTATTTCAAGGTACATCAATTTTACTTGGACATTTTTCTGTAGCAGGAAACATCTGAATTATGTATTGGACCCTTCCACAGAGGGTATTAGAAATTAAGGTGATATTGGATTTTATTATATAATATGGTTCTCCAAAATCCTTGTCTTTCCAAATAAGGTTTACTTATATTAGAAATGTTTGGCATTGTTTTTTGTTTGTTTTATTTGTTACTTACTGAGGCTTCAGACCACTTAGTTGGACAATATATTGGAAATTTATTATCATATGTCCATTATTTTTGTGTGTAATTTTTCAATTAAAAAGCCACTAAAAAGTAAACATTTTACTAAGTTTCTCAAGTAGAAAATTAATGATTCAGGTAGGAAATGAACAGAACAGAAAAAATAAATTAATAATACTTGGCTTACAGAAATGACTTAGGTTGTATGTTTGGATTTTTTCACCATGAATTTTTTTCACCATGAATAAACAGATAAGATAAAATTTTAATTTTTATGTTCTTAAAATGAAAGTTTCTCAAAAATGTTCTTCATATGTTCAGATATTATCCATATGTTCAATATTCAGCATTTCCATTCCAATGTTTGTAAGATGCTTTAAATAGTAATGAAAAATAATATTAGCTAATATTTTTTGGTGTTTCCTATATGCCAGGTGGTGTTCTATATGCCACACAGTATTTTAAATTCATTTGATTAAATAATTGATCCTTTGACTCACCATAAGTTGCTTAAGTGATTTGTGTGTTTGTACGTGTATGTGTGCACATGTGTATATACAACTACAGCCAGGGTATGTAACTTTATTTCCATATACATTCTTGTATTCTTCATATGTCTTGCCACTCAGAGTCACAGGCCACTGGTTGAAGATCATTGATCTGAAAGTTAGAATTATCTTTAAAGTGAGAATGGAGTTAGTAGAAATATCTGAGGGAGATAGAGCATCTTTTATTTATTTTCACATAAAGATAAATTTTTAAACAAAGTATATACTATGCATCTTGTTCTTTAAAAATTAGGACTTGGGATAGGACATAAAAGTCACCAACATTTGTCAAAATAATGAACATTAAAGTAAATAAATTATCCATAGTTGAAAAAATGGAATTACCATGAATAGTAATCTTAAAAACATCTGATGAATATAAAAAAACTAAACCATATCTGTTTTGAAGCAAATTTTTTCATATTTGATTTTTCATTCACTTATTCACTTAGCACAATAGTAATCAAAGCCTACTTTGTATAAAATATACGCTATTGAATAGATCTACATGTTTACACATTCTATTTGGACTTTCTTTAACATGTGATTCTGTACTTTAATAAATTATATCTTCATATTTAAATATTTTAAGTTAAATATTAAGGCTATTTTAGAGTAAAAGTCTGATATGGCAAATAAAAGACAACATTTTATTTTCTCTACCATAGTATAGATTTGATGAGAAATTAGGTGAACTAGTGAAGTGGTTAGCTCTTCTCTTGAATAAACCAGACTATGTTTGGTTATTTTTCCTTGAGAATATTTAATGTGGAAGGAAATGGATAGATACAGAAGCCATTAGGTCTTCAAAAGAAGCCATAGTATTTTATAATTTGTAGTGTCAGAAATACAAGTTATGGAATGAAAGTTTACTTTGGAGGTACTATCTATGATACTTTGGAGATTATTATAATGTTATAAGAACTTCCTAATGATGTCTTCTAAGTAATATTAATTATTTGTAATTACTTCATAAATATTCATTTTATCTATTTCAGGGCCATCAATTTTCACTATCAACTGTAATTTTAATCCACTCAATTTTTTCCTCAAAATATTCTCTAGAATATGATTTTAAGTAGTTTCTACTGCAATATTTTTTCTTCATGTACTTATTCATCCTTTATACATATTTATTATTTTAATTCACATGATTTTAATTGCCATATGAATTTATATAACAGGCATATAGATTTTTATATAAATTAAGACTATAGAAATTCAACATTATTTCTTATTTGAAAGGCAAAACTGAAGGAAGTAAATGTAGATTAAGAGAGCATATGATTTCAAGGGTTTAGTGAGCACATTTATTATATGCTTTTAAAATAATGATATGGCTGATTAGCTAAATTAGTAAAAGATATAGCTATGATAGGTAAAAATCAAAAGTGAAATGATGTTGGACCCTCTGTGTGCACCATATTACCCTTAAACATGTGTCCTTTAACTGCTGCCATACTCAGGCTGGGAAGGAATGTGGTTGAGTAAGAAAGGAAGCAAAGGAAAAGAAAATATGAAGGTTCCCCGACTTATCTAATCATCTACACCCTGAAGGAGAGTTTTTGTTAGCCCAGTTCCCAGATCTTGCATTATACAAAATTAGAAAAGTGTGTAGAGAGTTAGATAGGTAGAACTCTGAGAAAAAGGGTGATAAATTAGAAGAAGGAGCTAAATCAGTCTATTTAATGGAGACCCCAAACATGGTAGAAAATGCAGCATAGGATATGGCTGGAGAAAGATCCTCCAAAGTCTCTGCAAATGGTGAGAGTAAGTTTTTGGGTTTGCTTTAGATTTATTGATGGGTATAAATTGTGGATTAGATCTCCTTCAAAGTTAATTGAAAAAATCATTAAAGTTTGAGCTTCCTTTCAATTCCTGTTTGGGAGTTATACTGTGGTCTGCTGAATATGACTGCATGAATTGACTGGACAACATAGGCTCAAGATTTATTAGGCTTACAGTTGAAATCATATGTCAGTGACTAATGAAAGTTGTAATACTACTTGCAAAGTCACCATTGCAATTATATATGTAATCGGTTATAAATATGCACAAATTGTTAGATGCAAATAGACCTGCTATTTGAATATAACCTTTTGTACTAATAGATGTGATTAAAAAGGAATTGAAATTTGGAACTTATTTTAGTTAATATAGTCAAGCTTAAATCGGCACAGTCATATAATGGGAAAAACATGTATCTGTAGAAGTTATCTATGTTTTTCATATTTTGATCCTATGTACTTTGTGATTATATGTGCTTGACTTATAAAAACCAAGCAGTGTTAATTACTTTGTAGTATATGGTAGCTATACATGTTTATGTAGTTATTCTATATTTGAATATAGTAACTTAGTTCTAATTTTTAAAGTTTCATTTGTAAAAGCTGTAATCTTAACTACTATTTTCTAACTGAAGTCTTAATGTATAACTCCGAGATAACAGTGAAATGGAAATTGCTTTTAGTGAAAGTTATAATAAAGATAACAAATATTTTAGAGCTAAATTGTGTTTACCCTGTGAGAAAATAGGTACTACATGGAGAGTAGGTATTACGAAATTGTTACGTAATACCACATATTTGCAAAGTTGTTCAAGTGCTTTTGATTTACAACAGATTAGTTCTTGGTTACTTTCCTTTTCAAATAAATGTCAGATGTCACATTATTAGACAGGAAAATGAGGTAATAGCTCAGAGAGAACTGTTATAAATACTGTTATTATTTGTAGAGATAAATAATAGGAAGGTTTTCAAAGAAACCTTTAGAAACTCTGTTAGTTCAAAGCTCTATTAAAAGCAAAGTGGTTTTGATTGAGGGAGGCCCACAAATGATCATCTAAAAGCAACATTGTGTTTTCACAATGACCACTTCAATAAAGCATCAGTCAAGACCGTGAAGCCCGCAGTTGAACACTTTGTGGTCAAACTTGGACTGTGCATAGACAAAGCCACATGCTTTGTTTTTAAATAATCCCTAATTTACAAGGTAGGGATTGTAATGTTGCAGGGGTTTTTTTTCTCCAGAAATTACTATTACAGATTAACGTTACATAGATGTTTTGAGCCTCTTAGTTTAAGGGAACTATCTAAATACTAAATTGTACCAGCACCCCCAAACAATCATTATGAAGTGTAGAATGCACTATAAATGCTTACAATTCCTGGCACTGTTTATACTTCATCATAAATCTTATATACTAGTTTAATAAACTCAGTATACTTAAAGGTGAAAACACTTATTTTTAAGCTATATCCACCTATATATTATCCTTTGCCTTTAGATACAGATATCATACACATGAGAGGTAGAGTTTGTAGAAGATAGCACTGAATGCAGCACTTTCTACTCTAGCAAGTTATTTTTTTCCAAACACTATAAACTTACAGCTATTTACAATAGACCACTGAGATTGATCTGACTTGATGTTGAAAATCTTTATCAGGTTCCTATGTATGCAGATATCATCTTCTCTTACTAGTAAAGCAGGCATACTTCTTAGATATTTTATTAGACTCTCCAGGATCTTCTAGCATATAGTTTTAATTTCATTATAATTTCTGTTTTAAAAAGAATAGAATTCTAATAATGTATAAGATAATTATACCAAATTTGGTTTATGTGAGTTATTGAATCTCATTTTTTTTATTCACCTAGGCTAATGTCCCACAAGCACAGTCAAAAGGATTTTTGAGTTTTATTAAACTACCTTATTATTAAATACTTGGATGTTAGTTGCACAAAATAAGGTCATAATGCAGCTTTTATAAAATAACATGTCACAGCATTGACTACAACTGTCTTTGTAACGAACATGCAACTTTTAAAGTTTTGTTATTTCGAGACTAAATTTCAGAGTTTCAAGAACATTCTTATAGTTCAAGTCTACCTTTACTTGACAGAGATTGCTGAAGTGACTTGGTTTTATTTAATATGGAGCTTGTAATTTGATTTGTGTAGCCAAACCATTCTACCATAGGGTTCTTATTTTCTACTGAGCTCAGAACCACTTTTAAGAACTGCATACTTCACAAACCCCCAGGAAACTGATGTGACTTTCCAATAGCCTTCTGACTCAGCCTTCCTTGACCACTCAAAGTATAACATCTCCTTGCAGTTTCTAGCACAGCCAAACAGCTACAGCTACACACTCCCTAAAACTTAGTTCATTCAATTTGGCTGTCTTCTCAGCAGAAGTCACTTCCTGCTTCAGCTTATGTAAAACCTATACAACTTCTGATCCACACCTCATGTTGCTTCTTTTCAAAGAAGCCCAACTTGTTCTCCAAAACCCTCAGTGATCTCTGTCTTCTCTGATACCTATATGACCTATTATCTGTGTCACTCAAATTTCACACTTACTAACTGAGACTGTGTGGTTAGTTGTTATTCCTACTCAACCAAATTGTAAGTTATCTGAAGTCAGGGATCATGATTTATTACTTCCTTATATATGCCATAGCCCCAAATTCAGAATTTTATGCATAGCAGTCATGTATTTTTAAATATAAAAAGAATTATAAGAGATGATCTCAACTATGTTAGATAGATAAAAGACCTGGATCTCAGGGCTTAAAGGAAAAACTGAAAAAATATTTGGTGATTGTTGAGTGCTGGGTTTACTACTAAGTGTTGGTAGGAGTTTTAATTTTTTTGTATATATGGAATACCCTACAAAATGATCCTTTTCAAACTTGAATTTGCATTAGAATCAACTAGAGCATTTGTTAAAACACTGATTGAGAGGGCCAAAGCCAAACATTTCTGATTCAAGAGGCCACGAATGGGGTCAAGAATTTACATATCTAACAAATTTCCAGATGATGCTAATATTACTGGTTCATGGACTGCCTTTTGAATAGCATTACTGTAAGAAAAAGGTTCTAATACCTAAATGCTATCTCAGTGATAGTTTTTTGTTTTTGAAAGAATAAATTAAAACTTTTATATTGAATTACCAGGTTTTTAAAAACATATCAGTAGTTTATATTCCAAACATGCTTTCAATTTGCTCTGAAGGGTTCCACTTTTCTAATGATTCACCGGTATTAATTCTCCATGTACAGAAATAATTTTAAAAGCTATTTTCATTCATTTTTATCAAAATTTCGTTTTTATTGGAAAGGACAAGACAAATGCCAATAAAGCAATGACTTCTTATCTAAATTTAGCATTCTCATACATGATTGAGAGCAGGGCTAATTGTAACAATTTTCTGGAAGGCAGTTTGGCAACACATATAGAAAGCTTTAAAAATGTATACACCTTTCACTCTGAAGTCTAACTTGTAGTGTTTATCCTAAGTATAAAATAAGTAATCAAATATGGAAATATTCTATACCTTGGTGTTATAATAGTTGACTAGGTATATGCATTTGTCAAAACTCAGGTTGTCCATTTAAAATGGGTGCTTTTTTTGTTAAATTGAATAAAAATTGAAACAAAAATTTTAAAATTGAAGTAATTATTTTTAAAATAAAATTGAAATAAAAAATTTAAAACTATCAGTAAGAAATTACTTCCTTTTTTGTCTGTTTTCAGCTGCAGTCATGTCATTAATACAACTTCTGATCCACACCTCATGCTCCTTCTTTTCAAAGAAGCCACCCAGTTGTTACCTACTTCAAGATGAAAGTAAGTGTGAAATGAGAAAGTGAGTTAAAGGTGTTTGCCATGGCCTCCGCAGTTATGTAGCTTGTGGAGAAGGCCAAGGTGTGTGTGTGTGTGTGTGTGTGTGTGTGTGTGTGTGTGTGTGTGTATGTATTGGGGGGCGGGGGGTCCAGAATCTGTGAAGTAATCCTGCAGCTACTCCACTGGTTTTAAGCGATAGAGAATGCATCACCATTTTAATGACTCACCTGTTGGAAGTCTACTAGAGAAGTGGAGAATATACAGACTTTGACAAGTCTTTTCAGCTTGGATTTAAGCTATTGGTTAGCGTCACTGTACGAGTTCTGAGGTACTTTAAAGCTGAAGGACCTGAGTGTCTGGTGATTTCATTCTCTCTACTAGAGGGAATGAAACAGGTAAATAAATTAGTACAGCAGTAGTTTTTCTAACTGATTTTCTAAGATCACAAACAGGCTTGCTCTTCTTGCATTATTTTTCTGCTTTCTTACTTAGATTGTCAATTCTTTTCAAGTACTTATTTATCTTTCTATCCCCCTGAGTCCTGCTTTATTTATAATTGCTACTCAGTAATTATGTAAGGAGATTGAAATAATTCCTCATTGTTTAGTTGGTATTTTGCAAACTTTCATTTCAGTCTAGTGGAAAGGTAAGAATGTAGTACTTTAGGAAGATACTGACAAGGATGTTTTGAAGGTATTGCCAATAGTATTACATATTTTTTTAAAGAAAATCTTTAAAATAGTATCTCCTTTTTCATAAGTAACTTGCAAAACAGATTTTCTTAACTGTTTAAAGTAAAAAACAATGCTCTTTTCTGTATATCCCAAAACTGCAGATGAATGTGGTTACTAAAACTTTTTCCAAGTCATATATTTTCATTAGATACAGTGATCTTACAACTGAAACTTAGCTATAGGCTATGTTAAAGATACATGAGGCAGAATATAAAGTAGCTACAATTTATGGTGTTACATGGTATTGGAAAAGCAAGGCAAGCTGCTTTTTCTTAATCTAACCACATGTAGTCTAATTGGAAAGAGATTTTGAGATTAGATCTTTCAAATAATGAAGTTTTTGTTGTTGGTGGTGGGTTTGTTTGTTTTTAGTTAAAACTAAAGCACAAAGGTTTTATCAAAATATGAGTGAAATTGTCAGGGAGTTGCTTGCATTTGTGAGAATCTGCTATGTTCTTAATTGCACAGTGAACAAGAGCCATTAGACCTAAGAGTATGACCCTATAGCATGTATATCCAAAGCTACAACAGAGGGATGTCTATATAGAAAGAGGAGTCTGCTGCCTCTACTGATCTGAAGTTCCCATTGACTCCCATATAAAATCTAAAACCTGTTCATCACTTGCCTTTTGTCAAAAAGTTAGCCATATCATTTTTCTGTTTTGTATGCCTCTAATTATTTTCAGTGGAGCAAGCATATGCAAACTCATCAATTATATTTTTATAATAAAGTGTTTTTCACCTTGTAACAAGGCTACAACTGTCTCATAGCCTTGAATCCAAATCTGTGAAGTAGATCCTGTGAGAGAGATGAAGTGACTTGCCCAAGGCCACTTTGATGTCATCAGAAAGAAATTTAGATTCAGGTCTGGCTTACTTCAGGACCCAAGCATAGTTGTTCATATATCAGAATTTTAGATATTCGTACCTACTTTTGAAATGTTCTTGTTTATTTCTGGCCATCTCCACCCACAACCCTGTCCAAATCTTGGACAAATTTATTTTGAGTGAGACTGGTTTTAATCAATTCTTATGTTATCCCTCTACAGAGTTATTTCCGTAGTAGAATGCATTTGAATGTGCTATAAATCTGCCATCATGGTCTTATCTCAAATATCACTCTCTCAAAAATGACTTTATTGCTTACTACTATTACCTATTTGTTCTCTATCGTGATAGCTGATTTTATATTTTTCAAAATATTTTTATCTGAACTTACATTATTTACTTGTATACATGCTTCCTGTTTGTCTTTTTCCACTGGAATATAAACTACCTTGAAGCTTGAAACTTATCTACTTATTCCACCTTTTCACTGGCATTTATGTGCTAGGCATGGAATAAAGCTCACCAGATTTTGGTTGAAGCAATAATCACTAGATACTAAACAGTGGGATAACAATTACCAGGGGATAACATCTCTCTCAAGCTCAGCAACAGTTCTACTTGTAAGAGCATTATATTTTGTTTCTAGTCTAAGGATAGATATCTTATGTTCAAATGGGTTCCCATGAAACAAAACTGAAAATTATTGCCATTTAGATGCCTCCCTTTCTCTATAAAGTTATAAAAATTAGATGAAATATTAAAAATATTATTTTTATTACATATGAGCAGTTTATGTTTTAAAGTCTTTGAAATTATTTTCCTATGTGTATTCATAAGATATCACATTTTGATTAATTATTAATTCCAGCCATTTGCAGACATATACTAGTGGAGAAAAATGAATATTAATAAGGAAACCAAAATCTGAAAGTCATCTCTAAGGTTTTACTTTTCAAACTTAAAATTACTCACAGTTGCTTGGTTATTTATAACTTTTTTTTTCATTCTACATCAAGCACACATCTCTTTCATTTTTCTTCTATTGGCAAGTAAGCATTATAGATTAGTGAATTATTTAGGCATCATACCACATTTCATAATACTATCCTTTCTATTGGTCTAAAACCAGAAAACAAATATAGACCACATAGTAGACGAGATCATAAACTGTGAAAAAAAAATTCTCCTAATTGGGAACAAGTTTGAAATAGAAATAAACCTAATTGGAAACAAGTTTAAAGAAAGGCACAATTGAAGAATTATCAGTTCTTTTTTTTTTTTTTTGGTGCATTAGAGCTGATAGTGACAGTAAACATACACATACCTTTGAATATGTGCATACTAAATATATATGTGTGTGTGTATGTATATACTGATTTTATTTAAAAGTATTTAAAGTAACTTTTAATATTATAATATGTTGTTCATAATAATGCTTTTTGGAAGCAGTTAATTATTTTCCACATTTGACCAATGAGGAAAGTGGGGACTGGGGAGATTATATGACCTACAAAGACTGAGTAATTGACTAAACATAGACTTGGGCCTTGAATTCCAGTTATCTGATTGGTATCTCACTACTTAAACATAATATAAATTAAAAAGGACAAAATTCTGAAATCAAAATTTAAGTAAAAGTTAGGTTAACTTAATTATTGTCTCTATTCAAGGTTTAGTTCCAGGCAACATAATCTACTCTAGTTAAGTAATAGAAAACTATTTATTTTGGGGTATTAATTAGCTTATAGTTGAATTACTGGGAAGGCCAAGGGTGCCAGGCTTGAATGCCTCTGAGCTAATAATACTGAACCAAATCCAAAGATTGTTTTTGTGGAAGTTCACCTGTTTTTGCTGCCTGCACATCAGCACTTATGGTGTCAGAAGCTTTGGCAGCTCAAGAAATGCCATGTCTCTACAACTGTGCTTGCTTCTTCAGTCTTTAGCCTTAAACTCTTACTAGGTAGAAGCTTGCAAGATTATTGCAGGTGTTTTGAGTGCATATGTCATGAGATATATCCACCATAATTCTGCAATGTAACACGCTACCTCAAAATTCAGGGGCTTAAAATAACAATAATCTATTTTTGTTCATACATCTGCAGGATAGCTGAGATTGGCTAATCTAGGCTAGGCTTAGTTGGGTGGCTATGATCTGACTGGACTTGGTTTTTTAATGTGGGTTAGACTAATTCTGGATATAATTGAATTTATTCTGGTTTCCAGGCTGGGGGCAGCAGCTATCATAGTGATGGCAGTGGGCTAAACAAGCAGAAACACACAATGTATCCTCAGTTAAGAGTCAGACCTGGCAAATTCTCATTTCTACTGCATTTCTTTGGCTAACACAGGTCACAAGGCCAAGTCAAAAGTCAAGGTGAAGAAGTACATTCCACCTCTAGTGGGAGGAACTACAAACTCACAGAAGAGAGTAAATGAAGGGAAGGGTGCAGAATTGAGACTAATGCTCAAATCTAACACCCAGAAAATATTGTTTTGAAATTACTCCTCTGAAAAAGACAGGCACAACTGAAGAACTATCAAAATGGAAACAGATTTTAAGTAAGTTTAGGACTGAGTCAAAGAAAAGTAGTGTACTACATACATTTAATGTAATGGAAAATCAAAGACTAGTATATTCAGCATAACTTTTATATGCATAATTTTAAAATAGTGAAATATTGTGGGTCAAGACTGTGATTCCTCTTGAAGGATTTATATACTCCATATGTAATATGTAAACATATAAGAGATGACATCATAATAGTATATATAAAGCAATCTTACCATTGTTGCATCTTAATAAGATAAACAAGTTATGTATAAAATTGACAGATTTAAAATACATTTTTAAAAGTTTTAAACTGAAAGTGTTTGTTTCTGTGCATTTTTATTCACTTATCTACTATGTCGCAGTATATATGATCATGTGGCTCTGTGCCAAGGATAAGAAAGGGA